>CAUYSK010047142.1:0-14430 GCA_963575035.1 Avahi laniger | reverse complement strand
TCTACAGTAGTAACATGCATACTTAGTGCCCTAGATCTTCTTTTGTAGTGACAGAGAGTAAAGAAGAAAAAACAAAAACAAAAATGTCATCAACAACAACAGAAGAAACAACCTCACATTGGTGGGAGCATGTCAAAGGGCACAGGAGATAACCAAAAGAGTCCCCAATGGTTAAAGCCAGAATAACTTGAGCAAGAAAATAAAGTGTTGGATTATACCCCAAAGTATAAAATAAATATCCATGAGTCCTTAGCAATATAAATATCTTTAAAAAAATAATAACTTTGCTGAGAAATCTAGCAAACACTAACTGCACCCAGGTGCTCAAGGTCAACATCAACAGAAATGTTGACAGTGTGCACCCTTGATAGCATGTGATCTGATGGCCTTTCTCTGTGATCTTATTTCCCAAAACCCACAACCTCGTTCTAATCATCACAAAAATATTGGACAATCCCACAAGATAGCTGACCAATACTCCTCAAACTGTCAGTTCATCAAAAATATAGAAACCTGTGAGACTGTCAGAACCAAGAGGAGCCTGAGGAAATGTGAGGACTGAATGTGATATGGTGCCCTGGGTGGGATCCTAGGACAGAAAAAGGACATTAGGCAAAAACTAAGAAAATCTTGAAGAAAATATGGATTTCAGTTAATAATAGCATATTAACATTGGTTCATTACTTGTAACAAATACACTACACTATGTTAGATGTTAATAACAGGGAAATTATGTGCAGGGGGTATCTGAGAGCTCTTTGTACTATCTACCTAATGTCTCTATAAATCTAAAACTATTCTAAAAAATAAAGTCTCCAAATTAAAATATATACATATACATGTTCTCCAAAGAAGATATACAAATGGCCAACAAGTACATGGAAAGATTCTCAACATCATTTAGAAATTAGAGAAACATAAATAAAAAACCACAATGAGATACCATGAGATGCCTAGTGGGATGGGTAGAAACAAAACAGACAGACGGTAACAAGTGTTGGTGAGGTTGTAGGGAAATTAGAACCCTCATGTACTGCTGGAGGGACTACAAAGTGGTTTAGCCACTTTGGAAAACAGCTGACAGTTCCTCAAAAATTTAAACATAAAGTTATCACATGACTCAATTCCATCTCTAGGTATATGCCCAAGAGAACTGAAAACATATATTCACTCAAATATTTGTATGTTTATAACAGCATTATTCGTAACAGCCAAAATGTGAAAACAACCCAATGTCCATCAACACAAATGAAGGGATAAACAAAATGTGGTACATTCACATAAGGGAATATTGTTCAGCCATAGAAATGAAGTACTAATATACGCTACAACATGCATGAACCTTGAAATCATATGCCAAGTGAGAGAAGCCAGATACAAAATGTCACATACTATGTGATTCTATTTATATAAAATGTCCAGAATAGGCAAATCCTTAAAGAAAGAAAGTAGATTAGTGGTTGCCAGTGACTGGGAGGAGCGGGTATGGGGGTGAGTGGGTGATAGCTAAAGTGTGCTGGGTTTCTTTTTGGTGTTAACAAAAATGTTCTGGAATTAGGTAATGGTAATAGTGGCACAACCTTCTGAACATACTAAAAACCACTGAACTGTGCACTTTGGGGAAATTTTATGGTATTTAAATTATATCTCAATTTTTAAAACTCTGATGTGTATTTTACACTGCCAGCACATCTCAATTCAGCGTTCGTTAGTTCCGTGGAGCCGTCAAATTCTGTAGTAGATAATGCAACTCTAGACTCTTGCAACGCAGATCTGAGTGTTTTGAGAACCAGTAGCACCGGTAGCACTAGCATCACCGGGGAGCTGATTAGAAATGTGGACTCTCAGGCCCTACCCAGACCTGCTGCAACAGAACCTGCATTTTCACAAGATCTTCTGGTGATTTGTGTGCACTTTCAAATGTCAGAAGGCTGACTGTGATAATGTCACTGGCAGTTGACCCTGCTGAGTAACTCTATGACTGTTCAGCAAAGAAAAATCATTCTTAAGTTAGTTCTAAATTATCTAACATCACCCAATCAGCATTTCAATTCTTTTCTACTCACCTTTCACACCACATGTCAGAATCTAGTCTCGTTACTTGCCCCTAATTGCTCCTTAGACATTGGTCCACCCCTGGCTTGAGAGTACCAGTCTGGGATTGTTCCAAGCTCAGGGTCACTGGCTATATTTAATGACAGTCTCTTTGCTGTCGTAAATCTACTACGGTTGACAGTTTTGAAAACCATCCAATTTTGCTTACCCAGACCAGAGCTCTGTCCCCTGCTCTCAGGGTGCTGTGAACAAACAGACACTTTATCCACAGTGCATCCAACAGCGATGAGCAAACTGAGGCCACTGCTGGTCAGAAGTTTTCTGTGTTAATGGAAGGAATGTGTGCTGATTTTACAAACAATTCCTGGCATTCTGAATCTCCCTTCTCCTAATGTAAGGATGAAAATAAGCAGACGTACACAGTAAATCACTTTTTGTTTGTTATCTATGTTGTAGTTTTGCTTAGAACAAACTGTAGTGTGTTCTTTCAGAGGCATTCATTATTCATTAAAAACTATTCTATAGAAGTTGTGAATACATTTTCATATTTACCAGGAAGCGATCGTTATCTCTAAAAGACGCTCACATCTAGTCCTTTTCCTGTTACTATGGAGTAGGAAATCTCAAACAAACAAAGCATGATTGATATTTACGGTGTGGGGAGTTTCCTTTTTCAATTTGTAGGTTCTGAACTCACTTTCTCTACGTCACTAGAACTTTTGTGTCTTTTTCTTTAACCTGAGAAATATAGAATATCAAGACTATATTAAATATTATATTCCAATCAAAAACTTTAACATCTACCCTGTTCTTATTCCTAATGTGTTGGTATACATAAAAATAAAAATATATCACGAGTACTATGAATATATTCATTCTTCATCCATGTACAGAGAGCTTCCTTTATACAACGAACTTGGCCGAATGGAATGGAGAACACAGAAATGCATGAGACACGTGCCTTGCCTTCCCCAAATATGCAATATACTAACAACATACACATACTACAATAGAGCCAAAAACAGGGGAGAAACTTAGAGGTACACAAAAAGCATTTTTTAAGTTCTACGTGACAGTGGTGAAGGAGAGGAGCGTCACTCCAGAATGGAGGATAGAACAGTAGGACAGACGGTCAAATGCAGCTGATGAAGAAAGTGGGCAAAAATTTGAGGATGGGTAGAATTTGGAAAAATGACAACAACATTGGGATACAGCATTCTATGGAAAGGAAAGAATATGTTTTTAAAGAACTAGGGAAGAGGACAAATAAAATATTAATCAACTTCTGAAGCAGCTGGAGAAGAAGACAGATTTAGCATATTTATTTTTAAGAAAGCGAAATACTCTCCTGGCATTGAACGACCTGCTGACTAAACCAATTAAATATAAGTGGATGATTTTTTTAAGTTTTTATTTTTATTTTTTGGTAGTCTCCTGAACTCTGGAGGCAATCAATATCAATTAATTAAATCAGTATTAAGTCCTCATAGCTCTAATATATATAAATATATATAATATATATATTCTCTTAAACTATAAATATATATAGAGAGTATATAAATTCTCTTAAACTATCACTGTTTTCTTAGTGTGTGTGTATATATGCACACACTAAGAAAACAGTGATAGTTTAAGAGAATTTTTAAATTGTTTTTCCTTTGTCTTTTAGTAAAGTTTAACAAAAGTAAAAAGGAGAAAAAAGCCATTCGCCAAAAGTTTGAAGGCACAGCTTCTTAATTCATAAACTATGTTCTTGCAAAATTAAAAGCAGTAATTTAGGGAAGTAGTTTTAACTTTCAGGGGCCCATCAGAGTCCAAATAAACATACTGACACATTCACTGAAGAGTTTTCTAGAAACCCAATGGGTTTTATGTATCTTCCAGGAGAAACTAACTTTTGTCTAAGAAAGGACTCAGGGACTGAGATAAGCAAACATTTTATATTTTAATATATGTGGTTTTGATCCACGTACATAATTCAAGCACCTTTGAGGGTTTTTTCCTCATAAAAATAATGTAATGCAAAAATGACTTGGTTTTTTTTTCAGATTTCCAAATGTATTTATCTTCTTTCTTCATGTAATGTCAGACATTATTTTTGGCATATGATGTTGAAAACAGAAAGTGTTTAGTTTAACCACTTGGACAGCTGTGGGTTCTCTCCTTTTCTTTCCTATTAATGAATAAACACTTCCTTGCAGCAAAGAATGGGACTGAAGTTAGAATGTAATTGACAATGTAAAAATCTTGAATAAAAACAAGTATCTGAGTAGGAAGAAAAATGCCCCCAAGAAGCGTATTATATTTATGCATCTCACGTAGACTTAGCCTCTCTGCACCTGTTTTCAGAAGGGAGGAATTCAGGTCATATGCAATGAATAAACTTCTCTTTTCAAGTTGATTGTTTCTAAATGTAGCTCACCATAATGAATCCTCTCTGTGTTTTCCTTTTAACAAAACATGAAAGTATGTGTTGGTTTTACTTTGCATATACAATCATAGCCACTTCGGAATATGTGTACATCTTTTTTCTCTAAAGTTTCATTATTAATCTTTATGGTTAACTCTGCCTCTCCTATAATTAACCCTGTCCTGTTAATATTATTTCTTGTTGAAGCCACTGGTTATTTATTAAGGTATGTATGGGGCAGGGAGCCGAGGGATGCATCCTCTCTGCTTAAATAAATGGCAAGTTCAGCAATATTTTCAAGGTCATCCTCACTGTGTTCCTTTGAGACACAGACTGAAGGATCTTTGCATTTGCAAAATGCTGCATCCACAAAAAGAAATGGTGTCAAAAAAAAAAAACTATTTTATTTGTCTGAAACTTCTATTAGTTTGAAATGTCTGCCATTGGCAGTTTGAAAGATCTTACCAATAAATGAGGAGTTCCAGGCTCTACGCTGAAACATGCCTGCAGCCTAGAACTTTTAATATTTATGGGGCATGACCTCCAACTATAAATGATCACTCATTTTTCACAAAGCTATTTTGGGGCAAATACCAATTGCCTGAGAAGCCAGGAAGATGTCAGGCTCTGAATTCAATATTGTACTAGTAATAGGAATTTCACCTTCATGGGGACAGCCATCACCGTTGATCCGCAATGGACCACTTGGGCTTTGTCACAAAGTGGTGATGATACCAAGACTTTATAACCCTCCAACAACAAACAGAACTTGTTCCATCCAAAAAAAAAAAATCATGTCACTTATATTATGTGGCTTTTTTGGAAATGGATGAAAGACCAAACTTCACAGTTACGTAAGTCTTTGAAAAATATGACTAAAGAAGAAGAATGTGTATAAGAAGGTATTTTAAGAATCTTTGGAGTGTTACTTCTTCCTTTAACATGAAAGTATATTAAGGTTTGAAGGAAGCATCCTAAATTTAAAAATTGAGGAATGACCCATGAAGGGGACGGAAACCTTTGTTCAACCGAGCACAGAATGTTCTGGAGGCTGTAGAAATCATCAGAAAAAAGTGTGCATCAGGAATCAATATCACTTCCCCAGGGTCCTGCCCCTCTGAGAGAACAGGGTAATATTTTGCGATGACTCCTTCCCATGTTTTTTTTAATGCATATATATACTTATATTTTTATGAAGTTTAAGAGGTTTATTATGATATAATTCCTTCCTTAGCAACTTGGGATTGGACTGATGAGCACACAAAATGCAAATAGGCCATTAGCATTTTGGTCCTATGGGAATGTGGATTTTGCAGCACCCCATGAAGTTTGTTTCTCTATTTGGTATAGGAAGGACAAAATGTCCTCTGAAAATGCTAACCTATGGGAAAAGAAGATTTTTGTTTATAAATTTTACAATGAGTTAAGATGGTTAGCTCATCTTAAAGTAGACTACCTACCTGAATTATTTCATTTGAAATTTCATAAGAAACTGATTTTCTATTGTGCTTCTCTTTAGCGGTTAATCAAATAAAAGCAAATTTGCCAAGGTCCTTGATTAACATGTGATGCAATTCTTCAATGCTTCAGTGATGAGGTACTACATTAAGGAGAAATCTCACATAAAGGGGACAAAGAGGACAACTCAATAACAGGAACAAGAGGGGTGTGTGTGTGTGTTGTGTGTGCCTGTACCGGCTAACTTGGAAGTGTACTCTCCAGTTCAATGACTTCAATCTTGTAATCAAATACCCTGAACATTTTTGCTTATTTCACTAGTCATTCAATTTCAAAATATTATTTTGTACACCTCCCATTTTGATAAAAAGGCAGATGCTCAAACTGAAACAGGAAAGTTTCATTCATTCATTTATCCATTCATTCAACAAGTATTTATTGAGTGCCTACCATGTGTCAGTCTGTTCTAGGCATACGGGATAAATCAGTGATTAAAAACAGACAAAGACTTCTGCCCCCATGCGGTTATATTCTAGTGGGAGTAGGGAGAAATATTTTTTAAAAAATAAAATCATTGTATGTTGGAAAAAGGTAAAAGTGCTATGGGGAAAAAAAGGGAAAGTAAAGTAGTATAAAGGAAATCAATTGTTAGTTGGGGTTGGAACCATTTTAAATAGAAAAGTTATATTTGAGCAAAAACTCAAAGAGGGTGAGAGAAGGAGTCATGGATATCTTGAGAAATAGTGGCCTAGGCAGAGAGAATGTTAGTGCACCCCAAGGGCCATTCAGGCTATAACGCTAGGCTGGCTAAAGGGATGCTATTTTGCTTCCAGTATGCTTTGGTTTGTTCTGTCTTAAAAGTTTAGAATTAACCAGCTGCTTGCTTACATAGCTGCCAGGCACAAGATCAGAAAATGACCTTGAGGAAAACCAGATCTAGAGTCTGAAATAGACCAAGTGCAGACTGCAATGACAAGATCCACCAGAAAACCTATTGTTTGCTGATAACCATGGAGCAAGTCGTGATGACTTGCATAAAGTTTGCTTTCTGCCCCCAACCCCCTTTACTCTTCCCTTTTATAAGTTGCTTGGTAAGTAGAGGAGATGAGATTGTCTTTGAGTCACTAGTCTGCCATCTCCTTGGGCTGCCAACACTTGAATAAACCACCTTTCCTTCGCCAATGCTCACCTCTGGTGCCTGGTTTTCAGGTGGCGGGCAGCCGGACCTGCGTTCAGTACCAGGAATGCCCATGCACAGGCTCTGTGGCCGAAGCATGCCCAGTGCCTCTGAGGAACAGCAGAGAGGCCAGTGTGCCAGGAGTGGAGACAGTGAGCGGAAGAATTGAATAGTAAGAGACTATTACAGAGATAACAGATGTGGAGCAGTGCATGTTGTGTAGGGGTTTGTAGGTCACTTGAAGTGACCTTCCTTTTTATTCTGAAAGAAATGAGAGCCAGCAGAGTGATCTGTCTAACTTACGCTTTTAAAGGATTGCCCTGGCTGTTGTGTTGACAATGAGCTGTACAGAGGCAAGAGCAGAGGAAAGGGGACCAGTTAACAGGCTTTTGCCCCAATCCAGGCAAGAGATAACGGCAGTTCAGACTTGGGCATTAATGGTGCAGGACAGAGAGAAATTATCAGCTTCTGACTATATTTTGAATGTTGAAAAACACAACTAATTCCCTAATGGATTAGAGGTAGAGCGTGCAAAAATAATAGCAATTAAGGGTGCCTCTAAGGTTTCTGGCCTAGGCAGCTGGAAGGATGGAGTTTCTATCAACTGAGATTGAGCAGATTACAAAAAGGGCAGCTTTGGAGGAAAGCCAGGTGTAGCATTTTAGATATGCTGAGCTTCAGCTGGCGTAGACATCCAACTACAGATATGACAAATGGGAACCGGCAATTCAGACATAAGACTTATGTCTGGTCACCAGCACATGGTCACCAGCACAGTTTGAGTATTGCAACGCAGAGAGAGACAGGGGAGTATTTTAATTATCTCAGCTAGCAACTCTGAATAAAAATTACAGTAAGAAGTAGTTCGGGAGAGTTGGGAAAACTGAGATTTTAATACCAGCTCTTCCATGCATGAACTAGGTTATCCTCTGTCAGTTTCTAATCTCTGAGATTCTATAATCCCATTAACGAAATGGAGTATCTGGAGTCAGGTTCCCAAGAAGCAGAGCTTGAGACGGGGAATTTCGTGTGGGCAATTTCTTGAATGTGCTCTCAGGAGAAAGCGAGTGGGGAAGGCAAGATAGGGCAGGGAAAGGTATTAAGAAAGGCTGTGTGGTTTTAGCTAAGTCAAGCTTCTGCCCAATACTCCATGAAGCTCTGGATCTGGAATCACGTCACAAAGCTGATCCCACCTTGAGAGAAGAGAACCAATGGGATAACAACTTCCATTCCAGAGTGCTGTGAAATTTAGGGGAGTATAGCGACTGTCACATAGTAGGTCTTCTTTGGAAGTTTCTGAACTCCCATCACTACAGCTTTATGTTAATTCTAAATATTTGACAGGTGTATCCCTTTCTCTCTTGATCAATGAATGGTTTGCTGGATTTGTTTCTAATTCTATACAGATCTATTGCCATTCCCTTCCATTAGAAATTCCTTATAGAGCTAATTATTCATCTATTTTAAAACACAGCCCATCTCTTCAGTAATAAAGCTACAGGCATATTTCTGTTTCGCAGGCACCGCAAACACAAAGGCTGGCTAAGTGCACGCTCCTCCAGTGCTAGGCAGAACATTTTCATTCCAGAATCAAACATCTGCTGCATATCAAAAATGTTACGTTTTCTTCTGAGAATCCTGACTCTCAGCAAAGAAAAGAAAAAGTAGGTGAGGAAATGGAGGATTGAATTCTGAAACAATTTTGTGTTTGTTGCTAATTTAGAAACCCAGGCATCTGATCATTACATCAGAAAAGGACACAATGGAACACATTCATGGTGAAGAAGTCATCTGATGGCTTAAAACAATTTCTCACAGAAAAAAAGAAAAAAAAAAAAAGAAGTAACTTGGCAAACAGCATCAGCCTTAATTTGTAAAATGTCATTGTGCTAGAGATCAACTTGTACTCTGCCTCTGTCCGTTTTCTATGGCAATGGAGAATGTATGTTCTGGTTGCTTGAGAGTTGAATGCTTCTCAGAAAACTCTTTTTCTGTCCCAATCTTTGTTGTCAAAAATCATTCTAAAATCACCCTAAATTGTGTGCCTTTGTGTCTCTGCAAGGATTGAAATATTTATACTCTTAGCCCTGCCGGGGTCCCGGGTGGGATGTGAGCCAAGTGCAGCACCAAGGTCTAGTCACCTCCAGCTGGGAGCAGCTTCATCTGTCCACCCTGCAGGTGCCACAGAGGCACCAATGTTTTTCCTGTGAGCCTAAGTGCACAAGGCTGGGGAAGCAATGACCACGCACTCCAAAAGAAGGAGATGTAAGAGACTGGGTTGAACACACAGTAGAGGCCAAGGGAAAGTTTTTCCTTCACCTTTTGAAGTTTCACTGAAAAATCAACTCACAAAAGGCAGATCAGTTGGAAAAAGGCATACAAATATATTAACACGCACATAGGGAAGAACCACAGGGGGATCACTCCATCCCCATAATGGGGTTCAGAAACTTATATACCATCCTGAGGTTACAGAAGGAGCAGGGGCTTGGATCTCTTGGGAAAACAGGTTGTGGGAGGGTGGTCTTGTTATGCAGATGAAACTTCCCTGGTAACAGCTCTTAGAGAGAATAGATGGTAAATGTGTCTTTCAGACCTTTAAAAGTGTCAGACTCTCATCTTTCCTAGATATGGACAAGGGAAGTCCCAGGAAAAGCTTGGTTGCAGATTTCCTGTACACATGCAAATCTTCTCTGCACAGGATAGCTTGGCAGGACTTCTGTTTGCAGGCCCTCTGAACAGCCATCTCAAAATTTGTCAGAGAAGTATATTTTGGGGTAAAATATTTTGATGTCCTTGAGCACCTCGATCCAATGTTTTAGGTTGCTTTCCTTATCTGTAAAAACATAGTAGTATCTACCCAGGATATTGCTGTAAGAACTAAATTGGTAAACATATAACAATTACTTAAAATGGTGATATGTAAGGGTGATACTATGAAATATATACAGTTATCTCTCTGTATCCTTGGGTCCTATATCCATGGATTCAACCAGCCATGGATAGAACATTTCTGAAAAACAAATAGGTGGTTACATCTGTACTGAACATGTACAGACTTTTTTTCTAAAAACTCCTAAACCTGAGGTCCCCAAACCTCAGGCCGCATCCCGGTACCAGTCCTCAGTCTGTTGTTAGGAACTGGGCTGCGCATCACAGCCTGAGATCCCCTTCCCCTCTTCCCTTGAACCTCTCACCCCCCATCCCCTACCCCATCCATGGAACAATTGTCTTCCATTAACACATTAACTGCCATGTGACTTGCATTTAACTCACACTAGTTTTGAGCCCAGGGCCTCGTGAAGCATATGAAACTCATACGTCTCTACCTTGTGAGTCACATGAACTATTTTTCAAGTTGCATGTAACTCACACACAGAAAACACTAAAAAATAGCAAATTTTTCATTAAGTTAGAAAGGATCATTTTGTTTTCAAAGTTTTTATTCTATTTTCGTAATAAAACACCATGGCCCAAGGAAAAAATTTTTGTTCTGGTGTGGCAGTCAGTGTGTTAAACTTAGGAACCAGGTGGCACAGCAGAGGTGAGCATGGGGCAGAGCAAGCGAAGCTTCATCTTTATTTACAGCCACTCCCCATTGTTCACATCACCACCTGAGCTCTGCCTACTCCCCCATCCCCTGCTCCCCCTGCTGTGGAAAAATCGTCTTCCATGAAACCTGTCTCTGGTGCCAAAAAGGTTGGGGACCACCGCTGCCCTAAACAATATAGCATAAGTTTTTACACAGCATTCACATTGTATTAGGTATTATAAGTAACCCAGAGATAATTTAAAGTGTAAGACAGGATATGTGTAGGTTATATGCAAATACTATACCATCGACTTGAGCATCTGTGGATTTTGGTATCTGTGGGGGTTCTAGAATCAATTCCCAATAGACACCTAGAGATGACCATATTTGGTCTTTGTCCCAGTTATTTGACAGATAGCTCCTAAAATCCTTAGAATCTCCACAGTGATAAAAGTGTCTTTTGTATGCTAGTGAGATGACAGGTGGATGGCATCATCTGCCGCAAGAGAGCTTCACGATGGGGGCTGGTCACCAGAAAGACCAACGCATGATTAAAGAGTTGGAACTTTCAACCCTAACCTCCAATGTCTGGGCAGGAGAGATAGGCAAAAAGTTAAGTCCATTAATGGCCAATGATTTAATCAACCATGCCTACTTAATGAAACTTCCATAATAACTCAAAAGACTGGGTTTGGAGGCTTCGAGATGGCGGAACACATAGAGGTTCCCGGAGGGTGGTGCACCGGGAGAGTGCATGGAGACTCTGAACCCCTTCCCACGTGCCTTGCCCTGTGTATCTCTTAATCTTCATATTTTGTAATATCTTTTATAATAAGCCTGTAAACGTAAGTAGGTATTTCCCTGATTTCTTTGAGCCATCCTAGCAAATTAAGCAAACCCAAGGAGGGGGTCATGGAAGCCCTAAATTATAGCCAGTTGCCTTGCCCATTTTTTATTTTAAACAGCCCTAGGATGAAGATATTGCAGTCTCCATTTTACAGACGTAGAAATTGAATCTTAGGTGAAGTGATTTGCCCATATTCATACACTCACAGAACAGATCTCTGTACTTGACAGGAAATATGCTCTACTGCATGTAAATTAACATATTATGTTTGCAGATCATCTGACTGTCTTGGTGCTGTAGGGGCCAAGGGAAAATTTCCCCTTTGTCCTCTAAAGTTTCCCTGAAAAAAGGTAAATTCATAGGAGAAAATGCATACAAATGTATTGACATGCATGGAAGTCTTACAAAATGTAAAATCTCAAAGAAATGGCCAGATAGTTGATGTTTTTATACCATCTTGAGGTAACTAAAAGAATAGGGGGCTCAGAGTCTGTCCAAAACCAGGTTATGGTAGTAAATCAGGTGATAGTGGCAAGACAGGTTACGGGAGGGAGAGAAGAGGAGGGCTGTCTAGCAAAGGTCATCTGGTTTTGTGGATGAAACCCCACAGGTAGCAGCCTTCAGGGAGAATAGATGGTAAGTGTTTCTTTCAGATCTTTAAAGGTCTCAGACTCCAGTTAATCTTTCCTAGACCCAGACAAGGGAAGTCCTCAGAGAAATCAGATTTTCTATACAGACGTAAATCTCCCCCACAAAAGATAGCTTTTTAGCTGTTCTTATAGTTCTACCCCTCTGTTTCTCCATCTTGACATATGTCAAAGAAGTATATTTTGAGGTGAAATATTTTAGTTTTCCTCAGTCCTCCTTTCACAAATTTTGGGGACTCACTGAACACTCTCATCAAATATACTTTGGCCATGCGTTAAGGTGCCCTTGGACTAACTTGGTGGCTCCCCATTAATCTTGTAGACAAGGCAAGGGTCAACTCCTGGAGAAAGAGCTGCAAGGCAGACCAAACCAAAGGTGTCCATGTCCTAGGAGAGCCTGTGCCAAACGCTCTTACCTGATGAAGATGGTCACTGATTACAGGATTCTTGCCTTCATTCAGTCACTCAACAAACTTTTCAGAGTTAGGAGTGTGCAAAGTCCTTATGACCGATGTTTTGCCTTAAAAAAAAAAGAAAAAAAGAATATTTACTGGAAGGACACCGGAAAGCTCCCAAAATTGAAGGAAGATTTAAAAAACCAGATTTCAACGATTCTCTGCTGCAACCACATTCCCTCCTTATAAGGATCTGCCAGATCAAATTTTTGAAAGAGTTTCATTGTTCCAGCCTGAGTTTTATTCTGACCCCCTGACCAGCTATTTGGGTGAGAGCACCCACTTGAATGAGGGTGGGGGAGCATGCCAGAGGATAGGCAAAGAGCTATTATCAGGGGAAAAAAAGAAGAAGAGATGCTGTAAAGTTAAAACCAATAGATATCCCTTCTAAACACCACCATTAATGTTGGCATACAAGCTAATCAAATACTGCCTATCTTCAATAAGATTTTAGACTGATAAAGAGTGAATGTGTACACACACGGACATGTAATATATTCATTGCAAAAAGTCTCCATTTTCCATTCTTCTCTGAACCATGTTGTTTGTGATATGGTTTTGTAATTCAATGCATCAAGAAGTAGGGCCTGTTTCTTACTCCCTGCATATGGTCCACCTTGTAATTTACTTTAAATAATAAAGGTAGAAGTGATCATGTGCCAGTTCCAAGTGGAGGCCTCAAGAGGCTTTGCACACATCTCTTCCAGAACTGCCCAGCTGTCATGTGAACAGCAGGGCCGGTTAACCTGTTAGACCCTAAGAGACCACAGGGAAGGCAGCCCACTTGCCCCAGGGCCTATTCTAAACCACCTCAAGCGTGCTGAGCCCCAAACATGTGAGAGAGCCCAACAAAGAAGAGAAGAACCACTGCTTAATCTGCAGCTGGCCACAAACACATCTTTGAGCCCAGATGAGACAGAACCACCCAGCTGACCCATAGTCTCATAAGCAAAAATAACATTTTAAAATTTATGTCACTGAGTTTTCGGGTGTTTATTATGCAGCAATAGCTAATTGATACATTTATGTAGTTATAATCCAAGAGACTATTCAATGGCAAGTTAAAAAGGGCTGAACTAAATTTTACAGAATTCAGAGGCAAAATTGACCTCTGGATTAGAAAAACAGGAATAAATCTTTCTCAGTCCCTCTCTCATAGAGGAAGTGATATTTCGACATAGCTTTGAAGGTTAAATAGGATTTCCTCAGGTGAAAGTAAAAGGAGAGCATAACATCTTTATTTTTAATAAGAGTAATTCTTCATTTAAAGTTGCAATGGCTTTCTTGTGCATTTAATATCTTAAATAAAGATTTATTCCCTTCCTCTGTGACTGAGAATAAATTAAATAGAAACATAAATTTCTCCCTTTCACATGGCAAGGATCAAGACCGAGTTACAGTTTCGGAAAGGCAATTATATTTCCAGTGAATAGAGGAACACTCTACAGCAAGCACCTACATCACTCCAGCACCTGTTGAATGAAAATGTGCATATTTTATTAATAAAGGTCAACTAATTAGCAAGACTGAATTTTTACAAAACAAAATTTAAGAGCCAATTATTCTGAGTGTTAGCAGGGTCATGGTTAATATATTTAACATTTTGAGATATTCAGCAAATAAAGAAAGAAGAAAAGGTAGGAAGGGAGGGAGGGAGGAAGGATGAAAGGAAGGGAAGGAGAGAAAGACAGAAGCTTTGCAACATTGTTAGAGTAATCTCTAGCAGGTTCTCTAATGATGATCACCTTTCCGGGCCCATAATCAATTATTAAAGCTCTAATTCTAAAATACTGTGAAATAATTAACTATGAGATAAGAATATTTTTCAAATAAAGCACACATAAATGAG
>CAUYSK010047138.1:0-23097 GCA_963575035.1 Avahi laniger | reverse complement strand
AAACTCCTGGGCTCAAGCTATCCTCCTGCCTTAGCCTTCCAGGTAGCTGGGACTACAGGCATGCGCCACCATGCCCAGCTAATTTTTTCTATATATTTTTAGCTGTCCAATTAATTTCTTTCTATTTTTGGTAGAGACGGGGTCTCGCTCTTGCTCAGGCTGGTCTTGAACTCCTGAGCTCAAACAATCCACCCGCCTCGGCCTCCCAGAGTGTTAGGATTACAAGCGTGAGCCACCGCGCCCGGCCATAAACATTATTTTTTGATGAAAATTTCAGCTGTAGGATGAGCAGAACAGTTGTGAAGAATTGACAAAATCTTGTAGTCATCATTCAGTCCAGTGTCCCTGCAGTGAGCATGAGCCGCTGGTACAAAATGTGAAACCAATCAGAAAAGATGTCCCTGGTGATCCGTGCCTTTTTGTTAGCATAATAATGGACGGGTAAGAAACTCACTCTTTGAAAACAGGGAGGACGCAAGCTTTTGCCCGTCAGAGCGTGTTTACACTTATGTGTGTCTGCCACATTAGCACATCCCAGCACAGTTCTTCTGTCCTTGGCATCCTTAATTCCTATAGGGGCTGTCGCATCAACTGCAATCAGTATCTTTCTGGATCAAGAACACCAAAACAGTGATGTTTTGTTAGCATTACAAACTTTTTCTGGCATCAGATTTTCATCAGTGATGACCTTGGCAAAGTCGTCAATGAATTTTTCCATTGCTTCATTATTAACAGAAATTTTATCACAAATCTTTAAAGAATTAATGTGGTGTCTTTCCTTAAACCAGCCTATTGAATATTCATAGTTCCTTTGAATGTATTTCATCATGATATAGATCTTTGCTTGTTTCATGATCAGCCGACCATTAAGTGGCACATGTTCATTGTGATGCTGATGGAGCCACTGTTTCAGTACACAATTAAAATCTTCATTTTTTGCTTTACATAGTATTTTTTCACTTTTCATTAACTCCTGTTCATCCCTTTCAGCATAGAACTTAAACAGTTTGTCTTCCTGCTTCTTCAGGTCACATATGGTGGTCATTCCAACACCTTGCTCTTCTGTAAGGCATTTCACACTTACACCACTGTCCGATTTCTCCAACAGCTTGACTTCCTTGCTATCAGTAAACATAGCTGCTTCCTCTTTTTCTTATCACCGTTACCCACAGGTGTATCTACAATCCTTTTTGACATTTTCAACGATAGCTTTACATCATAGGGCAGAGAATAAGCAAAACAAACACAGTGAGAAATGCATGTAGGTCTTGATCCCACGTAGGATGTTGTAGGGGAGCTGGCTGGTGGTGGATCTGGCCTGCACACGTGCCATTTTATTCCCTTCGTGGGTGTGTTTTCCTGGAGGAAACTGGCTGGTGCACAGAGGCTGAAAGGGCTTTTTTCTCTTGTGGATGCTGAATAAACTTTGTGTTGTGCATCTGCATTTTGACCGTGACCTGTCACATGAGGTCAAGTGTAAAGTTTTCCACTTGTGGCATCATGTCAACATTAAAATATTCTCAAATTTTGGAGCATTTCAGATGTTATAGTTTCCAATTAACAATACTCAATATATATGTAAATATTCAGGTATTTTTAGGAACCAGTCAAGCATATATCCAAATACATCTAATAATGTGTTATATTGATCAAACCATTCGAAGTCTCCAATGCTATATAAATGCTTGCATTATTTTATTCATTCATTATTTATGGAGCTCTAAAGATAAAAACAAAACTATATTATTTCTGTCCTCAGGAATTTCACTTGCCATTATATTTAATGATATCTTTAGATAAAAATCACTGCTTTTTCTTTTTTATGTTTAATATAATTTGCAACATATTTTCAGTTTAATTTGAGCCTTGCATTTTCTGCAGTATATCAGACTAATCAGATACCCTGAGCAAGTTTTCTGCTTAAAATAGTTGAAATATTATATGTGTTGTTTTGTGTGTATTTGTATATTTAGACTATTTTAAGTGAATCACTGAACTGGCAGAAAAGTATGTAATATGTCAAAGCCAAAGTAAAGTGGTATAAGGAGATGCTAGGCAAGCAAGTGCAGAAGCCAGCTTTGACCTTCAGGGAATCTGCTGGACCCTGGTAAACTTGAACATATGTTTTGAAGACTGCATAAGACATAGAAAAAAGTAGACAAACTAATGACTCATCCAAAGTGGAAAGTCTAATTGTAGTCCCCCACAGGGATACAATGTCCTGTTAGAAATGAACAATAAGGAAACATCTCTTTTCACCTTGGCTCTGATGTAGGGGAAAGAAAAATCTCTCTAAAGAATTTGGAACAATTATCTAGCCCTCACACAGCTTTTTGGCCCAAGTTCAAACTTTCTGTGTGGTCCAAAAAACTCACATGAAAATTTTAATATAAAATGGTCCTGGATTTTAGCACCTACCCCCCAGGTAGAGGCAAATTAAAATCTCTGAAAGAATTCTATTTCAACATGACTGGAAAGAATTTTCTCAAATAATGATCCATGGGATATGAGCTAATAGTCAAAAATTGCAAATACACAGGTAAACAAAGAACTATGAGTAAGAGCCAGCAGAAATAACATTGCAGAATCAGACAAAAACTCCAGATATTGGAATTATCAGATGCTGAATATAAAATAAGAATGTTTGATATGCTTGAAGGAGTGAGGTTTGAAAATATAAGCAAGAAATAAAAGACTATTAAAAATCTAAAGAAAAATAACTGGAAAATTAAAATTACAATAAAGACATGAAATTAAACAACAAATGAGTTAAATAACAGATTAGAAAGAGATGAAGAGAGATTTAATAAAAGGATGATAGGTTCAAAGAATTTAACCAGAATGTTTCTGAAAGATACATATTGAAAATATGAAAGAGAGATTAATAAAATTAAAGAGCAAAGTGAGAAGGTCCAACATACTCTAACAGGAATTCCAGAAGGAAATAATAGTGAGAATGAGGAAGAAACAATATTCAAAGAGATAATAATGAAAAATTTTCTAGAAAAACACCAACCCAGACCCAAGCAGGGTAAACAAAAATAAACCCACACCTAGACACTTCATAGGTCACTGAAGACAAAGAGAAGGTTTACAAAGCTGCTAGTAAGAAACGTTTAACTTGGGTTTGTCATCTCAAAACAAAATGATAGTAAATCTAAGTTTTCAAAAAGAGTATTGCTGTTTTTAGTAGATCTCAGTTTTTTTTTATTTTAGCATATTATGGGGGTACAGATGTTTAGGTTACATATGTTGCCTTTGCATGCCCCCAAGTCTAAGTTTCAAATATGTCCATCCTTCGGGTGGTGCGCTCAGTTATTTTTTTTATAAACAGCGGATCGAAGATGAAAGCCTTCTGATTCCAAAATCTATGTTTTTAAATATCAGGTATGCAAACGGAAAGGAATGCAGTCTTAATGAAATTCCTGTTGGCAGCATTTGATATGTTATTCAATTTGAAAACTGGATAGGAAGAAAAGCTATGTTCCTGAAATTTTGATCATGACTGTATTGCTATAATAGATCCATAGCCAGCCTCTCGGGCTTAACTCTACACAAAATTACCAGAATAATTTACTCTAATTATCATTTTTGTCTTGTTTTATCACTGATTAGAAACTTTCAAAGATTATGTACTTCTCAACACATCACATCAAAACATCTCTCAGAGCTGTAGAATAATAGTACTGATTAGCAGTGTCCCCCTAGAATTAGGGGGATGTGGGTTTAAATCTATACATATATCACCTGGAAAAGTTCCTAATGTATTTAATCCTTAGTTTTCTCAGCTGTAAGATGGAAATAATAATAGCATAAAAAATCTGTTTCGAGGATTAAAAGAGATAATATATATCAAGTGCTTTGCATAGTACAGGCTGAGAGTAAACTATCACTGAAGTCGTCTGTTACTATTAGACAATCACTCTAATATTAGATAATGATTATAAGAATCATTCTTCATTTTTTCTTCTACTGCCTTTGGTTCACATCCTTCTTCTTTCTGTCATGTCTTGCTGGATTATGGTTCAAGGCCAGGGGTTCCTAAAGTGAGGTCACACGGTATCAGCATCATGTAGAAATTTGTTAAAAATATAAATTCTCAGGCCTCATCCTAGACTTACTTAATCAGAAATTCTGGAGATGGGGCCCAGCAGTTCATGTGTTAACAAGAGCTCCATGTGCACGACTATTTCAGACACTGCACCTGTAGCTCAGCTGTTCTCAGTGAATAGGCATTTGCCAACATGTAGAGAAGCTTTTGGTTATCACAATGCTTCATGATTCCTACCGGCAATTAGTGAAGGCAGGGATGCTAAATGTCTAGAAATAGTC
Organism: Avahi laniger; assembly: GCA_963575035.1. Classification (NCBI taxonomy): domain Eukaryota; kingdom Metazoa; phylum Chordata; class Mammalia; order Primates; family Indriidae; genus Avahi; species Avahi laniger. The sequence continues at coordinate 18,765 of CAUYSK010047138.1, read as the reverse complement.
ACTTCCTAAACCTTCACCTTCCCCTGCACCTAAGGAAAGTCTGCACAATTTCCAAGGCTCGGCTCCTTCACATTTCGTCTTCTTTATCCATTTTAGCCTACACCGTTATTTCTCTTAGGACACAGCTGTATACATTATGTTCATTTAATACGATCTCATTTGCAATGTCCACGAAGGAGAATTCTTATCTATGACTTCTTCTGCAGGGAGGCATTAGTTTAACGGTTAAGAACATAGATTAGAGAGCTGGAATACCTGGACATGAATCTCCCTCACTTAGCATGTAACCTTGGGTCTATTACCCCGTCTGAGCTTCATTTTTCTCATTCATATAATTGGATGGTAATAGTACATACATCAAAGGGTTGTTGAGAGGATTAAGCCCTTAGAACAGTGTTTGGCACAAAATCAGCACTATACAAATGTTGGCTATTATTATTCTGTCTGTCTCTAAGCACATTATATCAGGAATTTACTACGTGCCTCATACATTTGACTGATTAATTGATTGGTCAAAGAACTTCAGAATATATTCCCAACTCAACTTTCAAATGTTTATTAGACAACTCAAGGGAGTCATGATTGCCAATTTTAAATTCAAAAGGTACTGCTATGTAGAAGGAAAAATTGACTTATTGTGTATTGTTTCAGAACACAGGGTTCAAAACCAAATAGTAGATAACAGAGTACATTTGTCCTAATTGTTCCTGCTGTATCTCTTCCTCCTGTTCTCTGATAGTGGAAGTCAAAGACTTGAGAATTTGGGATCTCAGCCACATCTTTTAATTTCTTTCTACTTGAGAGATATAAATGAAGATACATATTTGCAGAACCTCTGAGATTCTTTCTATTTGATTCATGTTCTTCTTAATGGTTTTGCTCAAAAAGAGCCTTGTTTCCTGCCAATTTCTGATGGCTGCCCTCCATCACCTGCCCTTTTGTTTCTCAGAAGCCTACAGGCCATTAGCCTAAGTATGCATCACTGGCAGGGGCCCTGCCTTGGGCAGCTCTAAGCACAGCATGGGCTGATGAAATGCTCCTTGGAGCCTGCCCATCCAAACACAGAGTGCATCCAAAGCTGGAGGTAATGACATTTCAGCCCAAGGCAAAAGGAGTACACAGGTCTCTGAATGGTTATGTAACAAAGGCAAGAGAGGAGGTGATGCATGAATGTGGAAAGAGAGCATCTCACAGGTAGGCTCTGGTTTTCTGAGGAAGCCTGAGAGTAAGGAAGGTGATTAAGGCTTTATTTTGCATGTGATGTCAACCAGCAAAGGTGGCCAAAAACTCCTGTGAACAGAAAATACTGGTCATATAGCTGTTATCATTGGCATAAGGGGCAAGAACAGAAGATCCGTGCCTTAGTCTATTTCCCTGGGAGACTCTCTAAAAATAAACTCTTGCTTCATCAGGTACTCATCTCAGGCAGCAAACTAGCTCACAAAATAATCCAATAAATAAACATCCTGGAAAACACTTATGACAGCATTCAACATGTATTAAACTATGGTATTAAAGGAGAAAATTATAGCTATGTTTACCTGTCTGTTGATTTGGTAGTTAAAAAGAAGAGAAGAAGGAGGAGAAGGAAGAGGAGGAAGAGGAGGAAGGAATACAACCTTGTCTCAGCCAAGACCTACCTTGGCAGGACTGTCAGGCCCACAGGCATGTCCTTAGTTTGGCCAGTTCGTGGCTTCCATGTGATCATTTTGATCAGGAGAGCTCTGACTGGTGGATGGACTCATACTAATGAAGCTCACGAGAGAGAGAGATGAACAAAATCAGACTATTTCGTTATTAATTTAAGCTTAGAGATAAAAATTTCAGAGAGATTGATAATCACATGAGCTGATGGTTTTATTTTCTACCCAATCATAAAAATAGATAAAAGACTTGAATATATCCTTCCATAAAGAAGATATGAAAATGGCCAATAATTTTATGAAAACATGTTCTAGTCTCAATTGTCATCTGGGAAATGCAAACAAAACCCACAATGCAATAAAACTACATATCCACCAGAATGGCTAAATTAAGAAAGAAAAAATATCAAGTAATTGGCAATGATGGATCAAGTGAACTCTCAAACACTGCTGTTGGGAACAAGATTGGTAGCACCATTTTGGAAAACTTTGATAATATCTACTAAAGCTGAAAATATTAATATATGTACCCAAATCCCAGCAACTTCACTTTGAGATATATATATATACACATATATGCAATAGAAATGAACTAAAAGATATGTATATGAATCTTCATAGCAACATTACTCATAATAGCCAAAAATTGGAACAATTCAAATGTTTCTCAAAAGTATAAATATATAGCAGTATGACCATAGTGGAATAGTATAAAGCAATGAAAATAAAGAAAGTATTACAACATGTAGCACCAGGGATGACCCTCACAGACCCAAGAGTATGTACCACATGATTACATTTACTTAAAGTCTAAAATAGGCAAAGGTAATCTATGGCAATAGAAGTCTAAATAGTGGGAAATAACTGTGAGGGGTCAGAAGGAGGAGCCCCAGGTATTGGTAATGTTCTTTTTCTTGATCTGAATGAAATGTATTCATAAAAATTTAGTCAATCTGTACCCCTGAGATTTATTCATATTTCTATTTGTATACTTTACATCAGTGGTTCTCAACTTGGATTGATTTTGCCTTCCAAGGGACATTTGGCCATTTCTGGAGACATTTTTGGTTGTCACGACTGGAGGGTGTATGGACAGATCGAGTAGGCAGAGACCAGGGATACAGCCAAACATCCTGTAATACACAGCACAACCTCCTATAACAAAGGATTTGTCTATACATCAGTAAAATCAAGTGTTTAAAATAAAATACCATTAAAATAATAATAATAAGAAGAATTTGTGTGGTTTACACATTAGTGTAATGTGTTCCTGATAAAAGCCAAGGTGCCCTTACACTGTGTCCACTCAAACTATACAAGCCAGTACATGACAATATGCGGCAAGCCTGTAACCAAGATTCAAAGTTCTACGTAACTATGGAAAATCCTCACGCTGGGTGAGGGAACAGGGGCTTAAACTCAGGAAAAATAAATGCATTTATCTTCATGGTATTTTAACGAGTGCCCTAAACTAATGTCTGAGAGGGAATCTACTAGATACTTTGTTAACTTTTCAAATTGCAATATGTTACATAGAATAAGCACTATTTATTGAATTTATGAATGAACAGGTCTCTCCCAACCACACATACCATTCTGTAATGCAGTAGCCCCTCCCGCACTGCACATCTATGTCTCCCTAGTGTCCCAAGCTCCAAATTTACCTGCCCTGCACCATATCAGGTAGTCATCTAATTTCTCTGATATGTTAATAGATGCCAATCTACTAATTGTGTCAATAGATTTATGTGCTGCCAAGTTTCATAACTTAATTTTAAAAGGGTCAATTGAGGTCACAGTTTCTTAATCCAAAGCAGTAACTAATACCAAAAATTCCACGTACTTGTAGAAAGTCTGTGAGGGAGAAAAATAAAGAAGGGCAAAGAGATTTTTCAGTGACTCCCAAATCCAACATTGAAAAGGACTGCCTACGATAAGAAAGCTCATTACTGTGGTACTTACTATGGCAGAAAAGAACTCCAGTGAGAGCACTCTTGTCATACATCAATGGGATCTTCATACATACAAAGACACTGATCGACATTTAGGTCAAAGAATGTGGAAGCAGGAATACTCCACATTCAGGAGTACTGAAATTTTTAGAGATTGCTTTGACTTTCCATGTGTGGTAGGCAAAATAATGCCCCCTACCCCCAAAAGATGTCTATGTTCTAATATCTGGAACCTGTGAATGTGTAAGTTTACAAGGAAAAAGAGAATTAAGGTTGCTAATCAGTTGACTAAAGTAGGAAGATTATCCTTCCAGGTAAACTTAACATAATCACAACAGTCCTTAAAAGGGCAGGAGGAAGGCAGAGAGATGGCGGTATTAGAAGGATTCAGCCCAACGTTGCTGGCTTTGAAGCTGGAGAAAGAAGGCCATGGGCCAAGGAACATGGACAGCCTCTAGAAGACAGAAAAGGCAAGGAAATGGATTTGCCCACAGGGCCTCCAAAGGGAATTTAGACTTTCCAATACCTTGATTTTAGCCCAGCGAGACCCATTTTGAGCTTGTAACATTCAGAGTTGTCAGATAATAAATTTGCATCATTTTAAGGCACTAAATGTGTGGGTAATTTGTTACAGCAGCGACAGGAACTCATACACTATGTCAATGAGTTGAAGAAAAGTCATGGATCACCCAAAAAACTAAAAATATAATTTATATTGGCTTTTGAGTATAACTAAAGGGAACATACAAACATCCAAAACTACACACTCACATACTTTTAATTTTTAGTCATTTACATTTCTGCTCATGATATTCCTCTTCTAAATTGACCTTGTTATCAGAATTCAAGGAGGAACCTAAGAAGCAAGGGACTGGACGTAGTTACTATGAATTAATTGAGAGATGCCAGAATGCCCACAGAGGTGTTGTCTGCATTTCCTAGGGTTAAAATCAAATTGTGTAAAGGGAGAGAGGAAAGCTTGTTTACTCTCTGTCTTCAGAAGAAAGTTGTCCTTTTGCTGACAAAGTTAGTAATTTGCAGATTTGCAAAACCAGGGCATAAAATACACACAGGTGCAAATAGATATCTGTAAACAAAAAAAGTGAAACAAGTAATTTGAGGTTGCTGGGAGAGATCCAATTAATTAACTCCATCTCCAGGAATATTGCAAAGCCAATCTATGATTCAGGTTAAAGAGCTAAATTACACACTGACTGGCAACCAAGGGGTGGCTTAGGGAAGCAGAAATACCCACAATCTTCATCAGCCCCATCACCCAAATCACTCTAAATAAACATCTAACCCAAGTAAAAACATGATTACTATGTAAACACAGCTTTAAGTTACTGCCAAATAAATACACTTTCTACATAAAAGCAGTTGCTTGTTTTCCAAAATCAGCCTCAGAGGAGTCTTCTACCCCCATTCCCACTAGATCACAGCCCCCACGCCCTTTCTACATGGAAATTCTGGAGATGCCATAGATCTCCAGAATTTCAAGGATCGTTGTATTTCTTTTGAATAATCACAAAGTAAAAGAAAGAAACGAGTGGTATATTGAAGCAACAGTGAGATGTCAAGAACTTGGAAACAAAATTAACACAAATTACTGATATGGTTTGAATGTGTCCTCAAAAAGCATGTGTTGGAAACTTAATCCCCAGTGCAAAAGTGTTGGGACGTGGTGCCTAATGAGAAATGATTAGGCCATGAGGGTGAAGCAAATGGATTAATGCCATTATTGTGGGAGTGGGTTCATTATAAAAGGGGGAATTTAACCCCCTTTGCCTCTCTCTCTCTCTTTCTCTCTCTGACCTTCTGCTTTCCACTATGGGATGACACAGCAAGAAGGTCCTTGCCGGATGCCAGTGACTTGATCTTACACTTCCCAGCCTCCAGAGCTGTAAGCAATACACTTCTGTTCATTATAAATTATCCAGTCTCAGGTATTCTGTTATAGCAGCAAAAATGGACTACGCCTTCTATCTTAAAGAAAAAAACAAAATCAACATACTGTGTCTCATTTATGTAAGTTTGCCTTAAAAACTAAGACACAGGCTGGCAAACCTTGGTTATAAGCAGATTTAGAGTATTAGCATATTCAAAGAAACACATACCAATCAGAAACGGACTGTTCAGCAAAGCAAGCCTTTTTTTAAAAATGACATAGAAGTAAATGCTGATTGTATCCACTCACCCACTGTCTAGAAGACAGGGTCCCTTGGCTCATGAAGAGTGTTAAGTGTGTCAGGTCTGCATTCCTAAACAGAGATGGCTGCACCAGTCCATCATATTCTGATCCAACTAGACAGGTAATTCAGCTAACTCCCCTGATTACATGTTCCAATATGACTATAGGGAGAGAATACACTAATTAGCAACCAGGAGCACTTTATCTGCTTAAAATAGTTATGTTCTCATCATAAATTCATATATTACTTTTCTAGTTTAATTTGAACTAAGCACTGTCTTTCTACCTGATTAACATTCACCCCATAAGAGTTCCAGGAGCATGGACTCTCTGTCTTAAAGGGGAGGGTTTTGCCCACTGTCAGTTGGATGGGAGTGGTCATAATACCCACCAGAGCACTCATGTTTCCCACAGAATGGTTAGGATTATTTCAGAGGCTTCTGGAACTGAATGAGATAGTGTTTATGTTCCACTAGAGCCACCTCATGTGGAGCTAGCTGCAAGCTAGCTACTACTCTTTCTCAGCAGAAACCCAAACTCTGCTCTTCTATAAGATCTCATTCTCCCATCTGCTGAGAAGTGCACATGATTAAGTAAACACCAAGAAAAGAGAGATTTTTTCATGAATAGGAAATTAAAACGTGAAAAAGAATGGCTAGAAATCGAAGAGGACAGCCTAGAGGAGCTTGTTTTGTGAAGAAACATGGAGGTCAACTTCTGTAAGTCCCTTGTTTCTATACCTGCTCAGACACATGCAGCAACATTTGTGACCTTGCAGAACCACTAGGGTTAGCAAGATTCAAATTTTATGTGTATGTTCTGGCTAATAAATATGCTAGTACCCATTATTCTAGTTTTTACTTTACATTAAATTACTTTACTATAATGCTGTTTAAATATATACAAACATAAACCTGGGTATACATTTCTTATGCTCATACCACTCACTATAAACTTACAGAAATGATATAATTCAAGTGAACACTATTAATTTAATGTGACATACAATGTTACTTTGCTGAAATAAAATCACTCTTCACTCTGGGACTATGGTACTGAATGCCAGAGCTGGAGTCTTTTCGGTTTGGCAGCCTGTGCTACTATGTGCTATGAGAGAACTTAATGTTCCCATCACAGTTCTTTATTTAAGTTACCACGAATCCTTTGCTCACAGCTTACATCATGATGCCATTGGCCTTCACTAATGTATTAATTTTTTTTCTCTGTTCTTTTCCTTTGCACTTGAGGCCAATAAAGTTGTAAACAGAAAAGCCAACTCCAATACAGAAATCATGTGGCAGTGCTCAGGTAGCCATGCGATGACCTAGAATGTGTTTATATTAACGTGTTTGAAATTAAACACAATTTTTAAAATTAGTGTGGAGAATTTACACACGCAATTTGAGTAACTAGAGAAATCTAGTCCCTTGACTGAGCACCACGCCATGCTTTCACTCCCTCCTTCCAATGTGCATGAAATATGTAAGACATAAAATCAATGCTTTCTTTCTGCTCTCAGCTCACAAAATGGTTGAGGCAACTTTATGACCTTTTCTTTAATTTCGCACTCCACAACTCTGCACTTCAGTTTAAGCAAGGGTATGTGACTTGTCTGGGGGATAGTCATGTAGCCAGACCCATCTTCTCAAAGAAAGATAAAAACTGGAAAAGAATGAGATTTGAGTCCTAATGCCTATTCTTCCTTCTTCAGTTTTGTGAAAGAGCAACAGCCTATCGTTAACGGAGCAGAACAGCAGGCGGGACTGGAAAAATCACCCCAACTGTTTATTTTTCCCTGCTCATGCCTGCTACAGCAGAAGAACTCACATCCTCCTTCGTATTCTTCTCCATTTTCTTCTTGCCTTGAAATGTGAAGTATACTTTTAGGATGGAAGGAAATAAACATTAAATTTTACAAATTTGACGCACTGGTTGCAAGAGCCTCTGACATACCTACATCAGTTCCACATCTAAACAGATAATTTCAGAGCAGAATAGGGTGCTGACAGTGCTCCAAGAGGCCAGCTGATTGAAAATGCCATCCTTACCATATATATATTTCCATATAAATTCAGGCCAGTTGCTGGATTTCATGCTGCCGCGCTAATCTGGCAGTCTATTCCCAGCAGCACCTAACTGTTTTAAATACTATCAACAGATATGAACTTCCAAATCTGATCTCCTCACTTTCTTTTCTTTCACAATTTTATTTTTTTTTCTTTTTGTCTTTGCTCTCTACATTTTTAGAGATTTCATCATTTTCATCTTTGAGATCCATAATTTGGTCTTCGGCTCTGTTGTTGAAAAAAATTTGGAAATCATGATTTTTATTTATGAGAACTTTTCTTTATTCCTCCTCCTTCACTGTAGCCTGTTCTTATTTTGAGGCTGCCATATTCTCCTAAATGTCTCTAATGATAATAGATTTGAATGTTCTTAAAGTTATCCTCTGTTTCTTGGGTCACTGGTTCTGATTCTTCCCTCTACCTCTGGGTCCTCTTTTTTCTTTGCTGCTGCTTTTCCTCAAATATCTGTATATTCATAATTGTTTCCATTAATCTGATCCCATTTTGTTTCTACTTTCCAGAAATTCTTTTAAATTTCTATTCCTTATATGCCTTTTCCCATTTTTTAGCATTATTGTGGATATATCAATTTTAAAGTATCCTGTCTTTGATAACATTTTGAAGATTTAAGAAGAAGATTCAGTTCATCATCCTGTATAATTTATTAAATTTTTAAGGAACGATTCAGAGCCCTTCTTTAAATAATGTTGGCTGAAAATGTGGGGATTTTGTATGTCCTACAGGGGATACTTTCATCCAACCACCCATTGATTTGAAATGGTTGTTTTTATCATATACTAAACTTTTCTACTAATGTAGGTTTATTTCTGAACTTCATGCTTCCTCACTGAGCTATCAATCTATTCCTATGTCAGTAATACTGTTTTTAGTTAAATATTGTTTTAATTATTCCCATTTACTCTGCAAATATCCACTTGCAAGTTGGAAGGAATTGCAGGTAAAAAATTGATAATACAGAACTATAGCAAACCTGAAAATTTCTTTTCCTCCTTGCAAACATTCTTAAGCAGAAAAACAAGTTCTAACATAAGATTTGCAATATTTCTTCAATATTTATGATAACCTGTACCTTGTCACAAAGCATATGCAACATATAATATCTTAGTTTATATTCAAAATAGTAATTAATTATTAATATCTTCATTTTACAGAAAAGGAAATTAAAGCTTAGAGAACTTAAAGTGACTTACTCAGTTTAGCCAACTAGCAAGTGGCAAGATTTGAACTCAGATCTTACTCCAGATCGCAGGCTCTCCCTGCTATACAACATGTGCCACTTTTTACTCACAGAGCAAAGGTTCTTTGTTAACTAGTTTGTCCTTTTGCTCCACATGAATTAGAAAACAAGTCCGTCGCTGATTGTCTCCTTGTGGAAGGCAGATCTGTGTCCTCCTGACCATGTGTGCAGAGCAAAGTAATTCAAACACTATGACACTCTCCATGAGGATGGACTCAGCTTACTGATGGTTGGTCTTCATTTCTGATACCAAAAAGTCTCAGCCCACCAGCTTTAGATAGCCAACTACTGCAGTCTACAAGACATGCTTTAGATTGCCATCTACTCTATACTACATCTGCAAGATATGCCACAGGCTTAAATAAAGAGATTGTTTTAAAGTAGGTACATGACAAATACAATCATGTAAAAATCATGTATATCAGGAGACAAAGACAAAAGGTAAAATATAGAAATGAAAATGCTTATATTAATGAGGTAATCTTACAGAAAAGCATGTATTTTAAAATCTATGCTGGAAGCATTGTCTTTACAGATTTAAAAAGTAATAAAATAACTTATTTTATTTCTTTAGCTAGTTTATTAAATGTGACCAAAACGGCATCCTGGATTAAAGAATAATCAAAGATTCTCCTCTAAAATGTATGTTGATTTATCTTAAGAGTTTCATTTCTCCTTTTGTCTACCCTCTAACTAAGGCCTAAGAATGTGTGAAATGGCCCAAAGGAAGGAATTGAGGAACAAAGGGCCTGGGTAGTGACAACCAAAGACACAGCTGGGGGTTGGATACCATAAAAGCGAACTAAAGGAAGGGATCAGAGAAGAGAATGAAAACAAAACACATCTTTTCTGCTTTCAACCACTCCAAGAGGCAAGGGTCATAAAACAGGATGAAAAGTAATAAGTATATTTACTGCTGGAAATAAATATGGAGACCATGGAAGGATATGAAAGGAGGAGGGAAAGATGAACTAGAGAGATAAAGAATCAAGGGAAAGGAAAAGATTAAAAAACAAACAGGAAGTTCACTTGACGTGAGGAGGACAGAGGGGAAAGGATAATAGCTGAGGCTTCAGGAATATGTTGGTCAGACAGAGACATAATTATTTCACATTTGCATGCAGATGGCTGCTGTAAATGTGAAGCACGCCCCGTTTCTAAATGTCCATGTAAAAGAGGTCACACCCCATGCATGCAAAACCGAAAATTAAAACTGTTCAATTTCCAGGCTCCTATTCCTTTTCCCTTCCTCATTTCCCAATGCCCTCACAAGTTTCAAATCCCAAGATATTGATGGTGATTTAATTTGGTTACAAAAGCCCAAGGGGTGGGAAATTGAAGCTTGACCACCAACACCAAGGTCCCAGAAGGCCAAGGACTCAGACTGGCCAGTGTGATTCATTGACCAAACCCAAAGCAAAAGTAATTATCCAAAACTTGAAAATGAGAAAAGACTGATCACTGCCAGATCTTTCATTACCATATCAGAGCATTTTCTGACCACCCTTCTGTGAGTCATCTGATTCTCTAGGGCTATCATTTAGTTTGACTTAATAGTTGCTATGAATCAGGGCTCAGACCCTGTGTAAAGTTAAATGTTAACTAATATTTGGTTAACACTTAGGAGATTGATAAGTTGTGAGGTATCTTTGTTCAGTGAAGATAAAAATAATAAATGCCCAGCGAAAAAGATAACAACCTCAGAGGTTAACATTTTATTGGTCTCCTAGGATATTAACAATTTTGTATATAACTTACCAACCTTATTTCAGCATTCTTTCTTTCAACAACTATATATACTTCTTTCTCAGAGTCTCTTTTACTATCTTCTGCTTCTCTCACTGATGGCAAAACAAATCTTTGACATGTGCTCAACTTATATTTGTATATGTGTTTAAATGTTTAAAATGTATACTTTGACAATATTAACAACAATAATAACACACATATTTAGCAATGTCCTATTCTGTGCCAGACATTGTATTAAGTACTTTGTGAGCCATTATCCCTTTTAATCCTCACAACAGTACATGAGTTTGGGTAAACTGAGGCCCAGAGAAAATAAGTAATTTTTCAAGATCATCCATGAGCAGGGAAGGATTAGAACTCTGGACCAATATAGTACGAATTCTGCATTCTTACTATTGCGTTGCATTTTTCTGCCATGGGCAGGGATCTAGCAAGGACAAGAGGTTCCAGAAAGTCACTGAAGCTGGAAGTTGGGCACTAATGATAAGAGACAGTTGTTAGAATGGGTAAAGCTGTTAAAGAACTAACATGTCCTGATATTGCAAAAATGAGGGTATCATTATCTTCATTTAACAGATGAGGAGACCAAAATTCAGAGAGAACAGCTTATCGTTCTCAAGTCACCCCACTAAGAAGAAACTGAACAAAGCTGTGGAAGCTCATCACCGGATGCCCAGCCCAGAGCATTTGCCAAGGCTCCGCAGTTCTGAACAGATGGTCAAAAAGTTCACCCTCATTTGTTCCACTTCTTAGTTCCAAACTATGGTTACAGCTGCCATTATTTCCCCTTTGTCCTGGATCTATTTGGCTTCGAGATTTTTATCTTCCTGCTTTTGTTTTTGACATAATGATCAGGCAACATTGAATTTAGTCTCTGGTTTTCATTTATTTTTCTGGCACTGGTCCCAGAGATCAACTCAAAGGAACAACACACAGTCATAAGATATCAATGACTTGATTTCTATCAGAGCTGTCTGTCCCTAGAGTTCACCATTCCCTTCCTAACCACCACCCGCCTACCCCAATAGTACAACATATGGACACAACCTTTATATTAAACAGATAGGTTACCCGCTTGCCTGCGATATTAGTTTTACACCGTAGAATTAGGTACAGTTCATGGTAATTATTAAACAGATGGACTACTCTAAACAGTAAAGACACAGCAAGAATTCTATCTGAAAGCAACGGTCTGCCTGAACTCTTTTACAGAGTCTTAAATTTTTATAAATGGGGAAAAGCATAAAATTGGTCCCAACATCTATCTGCATTTTGTTTTCTAGTTTCAGCTCCATGCAACTAGCAGGACTCAACATAAGACTGTACTTAAGAATATCAGTTGATAATAATTAATCTGAGAACCAACAAACCTATGAATTCAATTACCCTGAGATACTTAGGCATATTCTTTCCAAAAGCACAGCACCGGTTTTCTCGAGGATCCTGGCCAAGTAACTCTTCCTCTCTGGGCTTCAATGTCTTTCCCTAATGAGTTCACAAGTCTCCTCCAATTCTGACTCTATGATTTTTGTGTTACATCTGTGTTTATCTACATTCCTGCCAATGACCTAGAGGAGAAAATGCTTTCTGCTATGTCATCCCTGTACTACAGGAGTATTAATAATTCACTCAGAATTCTCTTTAGGGGGAAAGAACATTGAAATAAAGCAGAAGAAGGGAGAATGAGGAGGGAGGGGAGTGACGAATGAACAGAGAGAAGCTATCATTATGGAGCACCTACTATATGTTAAGCATTGTGTTAGGAATTTTTACATAGGTAGTCTCATTTAATTGTCATTATTGTTTCAATATAAAAACAAAAACAAAAAACTAAGAGAAAGCAAATAACTTGCCTCAGGTCACTCAGATAATAAGTGGTGACAACATGATTTACACCCAAATTTGTCTGATGTCAAAGCTCATGTACTTTTTATCACACTCTTGAGTGTCTTCACATATTATTAGGGCACTTTGAAGTAAATGATGAAAAATATTGCCTTGGTAGTTAATTAACTTGACAAATTTAAAGGGAATTTAAATCTGTGTATTTTCAGTGGGCACCTACCATGAGCCAGGTGATATTCCAGCCTCTTTATATACATCATTGTAAAAAAAAGAGTCAATGCCTCCCCTGAGAGAGTTCATAATCTGGTAGAAACTAAAAGTTGCATAAGAAGAAATGAGCTCTGAGATCACAGAAGAAGGAGTTCAAAACTAGTTCTAGGGATCAAAAGAGGATTTGTTGAGGAAGTAATATTTGAACTAATAACTGAAGGATGAAGAGTTAACTAAGTAGATACAAGAAATGTCATTTCAGGCATGGGGAACAGAATGTGCAAAGGTTTAGAGATAAGAGAGGAGTATGTTAAAGTAACTCCAACATCAAATTACTATGATGATTAGAACAAAGGATGTGTTCACCAAAGAACTTGAATTCATACATCTATGCATTTGTATGTCCACTAACACATACACACTGAAAAGTAAAAAAAAAAAAAACCTGGCCATAGAACAAAGATAATTCTTCTTCAAAGTACATTTATCCAATAATCCATCATTTAAGCCAACCAATAAAAATCCACAAGTTCTCTATGAATAATTACCATCATCGTCATCGTCATCAATGTATTGACAGGTTAAGTACACAAGTCTCTCATATAAGCAGACACATTTCCTAACTCTAAAAATTAAAAAAAAAGCAGTGGTTATTTCTTAGGGGTGCTGTGGATAAGATACCTGCCTGGCGAGATGAATTATGAAGAGATTGCAAAGCCAAGAGTCCATGGTTCCATAATGAAGCACCAGTGGCCTAAGCAGAATCTGGAAAACATTTACATATTTAATGAATTAAAAATTCAGATTAACATATTTAAAAACTGTTCGATAAAAGGGTAAATGTTCTCTGAGAATGATCACCCACTAAAAGAGTATAAAAAAACAAAGAGGCAAGTGTAGAAATTTTGAGTAAAATGTAGATGGGTATATGGTCAGTAAAAGACTTGGAAATTTTAGGAAAATCTATGCATTAAGATTAAAAGAAATTTTCTATTTCCAGTCAAGATGGAGTAACAGAGACTGGATTTACATCCAACTAAAAATGTTAACTACATATGTGTGTGTGTGTGAGTGTGTGTGTTTTTGTGTTGTTTTTTTTTTTTTTAAGACGGCATTCAAGCATTTGACATTAGGCAACAAAGCACAGGAATCCCTAAGATGCAGAAAACAAATGACGTACAACCTACAATTGCCCAAGCTCACCAAGCTTACTTCCTGGGGAATGACTCCAGGCTGTGGAGCAGAAGGTGGAAACCAAACAGAATCCATGTCCTCTCTGAGTTAAAGAGAGAAAGCTGAGAATCTGAGAAAGACAAGATAGTTACAGTTCTCACAGTAAAGCAAAGTTGAGGAGAGAAGATCAAACAGAGCAAACTCATGAAATTTTCAGAGCAACTCTTTCTAGTATTCAGCAGGGTACTTATCCATAGGTGCATGTGAGAAATCTATTTAAGGTTGGAGAAAGAACCATTTAAAAGGATTAGAAGAAACAGTGCCCAGGAACTGTGTTTGTTCTCACCAGCCAGACTGAAAAACTCGTAATTCATGGGGCATAATTCAGTGGGAAAGTACTCAGGAAGGTCTTTCTTTAGTAGTAAAAAATAATTAGCTTTAGAGTGATCCCTACTTGCTACCCACCTAGCAAATCTTAAAGCAAGACCTGAAAGGATCAAGTTCTTTACAAATAACTTAACTATATCTCAAAACAACATTCAAAAAAGAAGTACTGGAGTTTAAAAGTACCCAGCACAGTAAAATTTATAATATCTGAGATCTAATCAAATATCCCCAAACAAAAAACTGGGGAAATATGAACCATAATGATGAAATCAATCAAAACCAACTCAAAATGACACAGAAAATAACATTTAAACAAGTATAATAACTGTAGTCCATATGTTTAAAATTTTAAGTTTACATAATATATAAAAAAGATTCAAACTTAACTTTTAGAGATGAAAACTGCAACGCCCAAGATAAAAAACATGAAGGATTGCATTAAGAACAGATTAGACATTGCAAAAGGAAAGAGCAGTGAACTTGAAAGCGTAGTGATAGAAACCATACGAAATGAAGCACACAGAGAAGGATGAGAAGAGCATCGATGAGCTGTGGAATAACTTCAAATGGCCCAATTTATGGGTAAATGGAGTCCTCAAAAGAGAAGTGAGTTAAAAGCAGAAGAAATATTTTAAGAAATAATGACAATACATTTTCCAAATTGGAAGAAACAATAAATCCAACAAACTCATAAAACCCCTAGCACAAGAAACATGAAGAAAAACGCACACAGGCATATCACAGTCAAATTGCTCAAAATCAATAATAAACAAAGAGTTTTAAAAGCAGCCAAAAAAAATCTTGCTCTGGGTCTTACTGAACTCCCATGTATGAGATTGTTGGTCCACTGGAATTTTGTGCTCATGGGGCATTGAAAATTCTGTATGCAACTGAGACAGCAAGGAGTAATGGACACACATATTGCGTATGTCTTCTTTGCTCATGAACATGGTCCATTATCTCATCAAACTCTAGTTCAAAGATAAGTTATTAGCAATTTCAAATGTCAACATTGTATGCTGGCAGAGTGTACACCCTGATCCAAATTACCATTATTTTCTTTTGGAAAACTGCAAGAGCCCCTAACTTGTTTCTCTGCATCTACTCTTCCCAGCCCTTGACGTTCATTCTAATCTTCCCAGAGCTACTGTATTGATTGAAAAAATGATAATAAACAGATCATGTCATTCTTTTGCTCAAAATCCTCCAATTTCTTTTCCTTGGCTATACATCACACTTGACCTCTTCCAGTCTCTTGAAAAAATGCATTCCTATATCAGACTATCAGAGCCTTGAAATCTGCTGTTCTCCATATTAGCTTCATGTAACTGCCTCCTTCTCACCATTTAGGAATCAGCTCAAAACTCTATCTTCAGAATTAAATAAATTTTGAAACATTCATAAAAAGGAATACTGTACAGAAATTTAAAATGAAAATACAGAAAACTAAGAGAAGGGGAGATTGGGAGGATGGTGAGGTATCAAAAATTAGCTATTTGGTACAAGGTGCACTATTCTACTGACGGGTACACTAAAAGCCGTGATTAAGCCACTATACAATTCATCCATGCAACAAAAAACACTTGTACCCCTTAAATTTATCAAAATAAAAATAAATTAATTTAAAACATGAAATGAAAGTATATATAGAGAGAGAGATTGATAGGAAAGAATAGTCACAACATGTTAAGTGCAGATTGCAAAACATTATGTATAATGGTATCCTATTTTTGTTTTAAAGCAAACATCAACCAATAAGTACACACACACACACACACACACACACACACAAAATTTAAAAGAATATACAACAAAACATTAATAGTAATTATTTTAGAGACGGTGTTTCAGATAGCTTTTCTTTCTGCTTTTTAAAAATTGTATTATTTTTTTACAGTGAATATGCATATTTTGTGTAATTTTTGCAAGTATAAATGAGTGAAAACTTAATATTATGGAAGTAATCCCATGAAAATCCTCACTTGAACTACTTTAGCTAATTAGTTCCCTTCCCATTAATTTTCCTTCCAATGAAACTAATCACATATTGGTTGCAGTAATAACAATAGTTGTTAATGAGCATTTACTCAGTGCCTAGCATCTTGTTAGGTACTTTAGACTTATTATTTATTCTTACAACTAACCTATCAGTTACATACCATCATCATCATTGTTATTATCATTATTATTATTCTCCTTTTGCAAAGGAGATATTCAAGGCTCAGATTGTTTAGATAATTGGGCCAAAGTTATGCAAAAATTAAACTGAGGAAGTAGAATTCAAACCTTTATCAGTCTGTCTCAAAAGTCTATATTATCTTGTCTCTCCTCACTCCCAGAATGTGTTCTTGATTTTGGTTGGCACATATTTTATCAATAAATTGATACCAAATGGTACAGTAATGAATCCTAATCTATGAGGTTTAGTCCTCAAATTTTTGTCATAGTCAATAGAACTCATTCAAGAAAAGTTATTTCGAAATAATTTAAGATCTTTATTAGAATTTCTTGGATACCATGAATAAAATTTATGCCCTGAAGCTATACTTCTTTAACATGTTTTTGTCCTTGCACCCACTATTTTCACTCCCTCCAGATAACACTATTTCCTCCTTCAAGATTTAGGCTAAGTACCTTTATTCCTTCCTCTCTCCCCTCTTCTCCTTGTCTTTCCGTGAAAAAGCCCCAAAGAACTCACCTTGCAACTTGGAGGTGGGAGAGAAAGTGACCAAAAAGACAAAGTCACAATTTATTTGAGTAGACAGAAGGAGGTAAAAGGCTGGGAACACTCATTTTATGAATTTTTTCCATCACATAATGTTATAACCTATCACATGAGAGTTTATGACATTTTTACATTATAAATGCATCATTTGACTCAGAAATGCTAGATACCAAGAGATAAATAAAAGCCAGAGGGAGCAGAACTGACTTCACAGAGAAAGTGGGGTTGGAGTTGAATCTTGGCAGTTAAGTGGCATTTAGGATGAGCACAGGGAGTGACAGAAAGAAGTCTGGAAGAAGGGCAAAGGTGCCAATGTGGGAACGAGCAGACTCTGGAGGTGGGCACAGACAGGTGCTAGGTTACCCACCCATGGTGTTTTCTATAAAAAGAAAAAGGAGATGCTGCAGTTCCTTCTTTGTTCTGGCTACGGAGCTGACAAGCCTGCTGAGTATTATCTTAGAAAGCAGGATGAATGTGTCTTTGATCTTTAGGTTTCTTCTAAATTTGTTCTCAGTTTAGAAAACTAAAACTGGCTCCAAGCCCATTGCTTTTCACCTAGAAAAATAATAATTGAGTACTTAATCCAGACTTCTGATCTTAACTTAGCAGTCAAATGACAGCAGGTAGAGAAAATTGAAGGACAAGCCTCCTTAAAATGAATGAGCAAATCACGTGACTTTACATAACAGTAATTTTTGACATGGCTTTTTCCCCTTCCTTTCGTTTCTCACAGTAATTTCCAAGTCAACACTAACACAATGAATAAACTACTCTTTGAGATTGTTAGAGAGAGGTACAATCAACAGAATTACTCCTGTTTGCTCGACACCTGCTTTGAATAGTCCCCTTTCAAAATATTTTTTAGGCCGGGTGCTGTGGCTCACGCCTGTAATCCTAGCACTCTGGGAGGCCGAGGCGGGCGGATTGTTTGAGCTCAGGAGTTCGAGACCAGCCTGGGCAAGAGCGAGATCGCGTCTCTACTAAAATTAGAAAGAAATTAATTGGACAACTAAAAATATATAGAAAAAAAAAATTAGCCGGGCATTGTGGCACATGCCTTGTAGTCCCAGCTACTCGGGAGGCTGAGGCAGAAGGATTGCCTGAGCCCAGGAGTCTGAGGTTGCTGTGAGCTAGGCTGACGCCACCGCACTCTAGCCCGGGCAACAGAGTGAGACTCTGTCTCAAAAAACAAGAAAACAAAAAAAAACCCAAAGAACTTAAAGGTATACCTCTGCGATTTACTTTGACTCTCTTCAGTGGCAATGCCTACATAAGATGATCAGACAGGGCACCCATCCATGACCCCAGGCCACCTAACAGAAAACACAGCAATTACTACAAAGTAATTATGTGTCCTTTAATCCCATTATCCCATGAGTAAGCTTCCTCGTTCAAAGAGGTTTCGAGAAGGTTATGGTTGGGTTTTCAGCTTTTAGTGATGACATAAAAGCAAGTGGAAACAGTGTTGTCTTAGTTACTTTCTGCACAGGAGTTCTTATGTTAAGTCTACTTAGTACCGCTACTTAATATCTTCATGATGGTTTACTTAAATGTGCTTAAAACTTA
>CAUYSK010047135.1:0-38862 GCA_963575035.1 Avahi laniger | reverse complement strand
GAAGGGTTTCTCTCCAGTATGAATTCTCTGATGTGTGACAAGGTGTGAACTTTGACTGAATGTTTGTCCACAGTCATAACATTCATAGGGTTTCTCTCCAGTGTGAATTCTGTGATGTATAATAAGATCTGAGCTTTGATTTAAGGCCTTCCCACATTCATTGCATACATATGGCTCCCTCCACTGTGGATTGTCTGGTGTAGGGCAAGGTTTGAGCTCCCCTTAAAGGCCTTCCCACACTCTTTACATTCATAGGGATTCTCGCCGCCACTGTGAATTCTCTTATGTCTAACCAGGTTAGAACTTTGATTGAAGTCTTTTCCACATTCCTGACATGTATAAGATTTCTTTCCTGTATGAATTCTCTGGTGTATAATAAGATTTGAACTTTGATTAAAATTTTTTCCACATTCATTACATACATGTGGTTTCTTTCCTGTATGAATTCTCTGATATATGACCAGGTTCAAGCTCCGACTGAAGGTTTTTCCACATTCATAAGTCTTATTTATATTATGCACTTTTTGATGTTCATTTAATCCTGACTTTTGTTTGAAGCTTTGTCCACAGACCATATATCTATGGGATCTTTCTCCTGCAGGAAGCATTTTTTCTTCTTCATTATATCCATGGCCTCTCTTTCCTGTAGTGACTTTCTTGGGGATGAGATTAATTTCACTGATACCTTTCTGTTGGGAAGGGAGATGGCTCACTGCATCCTCTAAAGGGCTTACCCAGTGTCTCAGTAACTTGTCCTCAGGATCACTGGTTTCAACTAACTCACATTCCTGGGAGATCTGTCTTTGGAGTCTTTCTGTTGCCCTCACTGAATCTTTTTCTTCAGAAATTTCCATTCCTTCCACTGACTTCCATTCCTTCGTCTTATTCCTGGTCTCAGACTCTTATTAGAGAGACTGTGGCTACCACAGGAACCTGTGCTACCACACACCCTTGTTGGTGGGGAAGAAAGTTGCTAGGCATGAAGAGTGGTGGATTAATTCACTGCAGGAGGTGGGAAGTCTGGAGCTGGTTCACAGGAAATAGCCGAGACAAAGGGCTTCTCTTCCTGGTACTGGTGAGCTGTTCTGCTTTTGGTGGAGCCACCATGTCAATATATGGGAGGCTTGATGGCTTCCAGGGGACCAGCTCTGGCCCAGTGTGTTTTCCACCACCCAGCACTAGATCCTGACTGATACAGATACAAAGTTATCATTTCATTTTACATCCGTGGGGTATCTGGGAGGAAATGTCCAGGAAGCTGATGGATAAACAGGTCAGGAGCCCAGGAAGAAAATCTCCAGGCCACCCCCAGCCTCCCGTTCTATCAGCGCTTCCTCCACAGCAGCCATCGTGTGGCCCATGCACCTCGGGGGCTTCGCCACCGTCTCCAATCCCACTATCTCATTGTCTTTTTAATTTGCATTTCCATGATGACATATAATGTGGAACATCTTTTTATATGCTTATTGGACATGTGTAAATATTCTTTGCTGTGGTGTTTGTTTGTTAAGATCTTTTGCCCATGTTTTAATTGGGTTGTTTGTTTTCTTATTGTTGAATTTAAAAGTTCTTTGTATATTTTGGATAACATTCCTTTATCAGAATGTTATTCTGAATGCGTCTTTGTGAATATTTTCTCCCAGTCTGTAACTTGTCTTCTTTACCTGTGAACGTTGTCTTTTGCAGAGCAGAACCTTTTAATTTTAATGAAGTCCACTTATCTATTAATTATTTCATTGATTGTTCCTTTGGTCTTGTATCTAAAAATTCATTTCTGTACACAGGGTCATCTAAGGTTTTCTCCTATGTTATCTTCTAGGAGTTTTGTAGTTTTGCATTTTAGATCTATAATCCATTTTGTGTTAATTTCTGTGAAGGATATAAGGTCTGTATCTAGATTTACTTATTTATTTATTTTTTGCTTATGGATGCCCAGCTGTTCCAGCATCATTTGTTGATAAAACTATCTTTGCTCCATTGTTGTGTTGCCTTTGCTCCTTTGTCAAAAATCAGTTGACTATATTTACGGGGGTTTATTTCTGGACTCTATTCTATTCCATTGATCTATTTGCCTATTCATTTAACTAGTATCACACTGTCTTGATTACTGTAGTTTATAGTAAATCTTCAAGCTGGTTAGTATTAATCCTCTAATTTGATTCTTCTCCTTCAATATCACATTGGCTAGTCTGTTAGGGAAATTTCTGTGCCAGTTCTGCTTAAAACCACAAAGCAGCAAGTAGACACTGACACCCGTCAGTGTTACAAGCTAAAAAAACACAGAGCAGTTGAGCAAAGCTGAACAAAACTGCAAGCCTGTCATGATTATGATGTTTGTTATAAGCCTATCATGATTCTACTACTTATAAGAATTATTGTTTATTGGCTAACTTTTAAGTCTTTTTGCTAATTGGTTAATCATTTGTACCTGTGTGTGATTTGTTAAAAGTAACCCCCCAGAAAAAAGTATAAAACCTGACAAAAACCCAGAAAAGGTGCTCAGATTTTGGGAGGCTTGACCTCAGTCTGGGCCGTCGGCAATAAAACTTTCTGACTCTCCAACTCTCTGTGTGCCGTTCGGTTATTCCCCTGGGACCTGTCACTGACACTTGCCGTAACAAGTCTATATCTTCTGTTTCTCCATATAAACTTTAGAATTGTTTTATCAATATCTGCAGAATAACTTGATGTAATTTTGATTGAGATTTCACTGAATCTGCAGATCAATCTGACATCTTGTTAATATTGAATCTTCCTATTGATGAACATGGAATAATTTAGTTCTTCTTTGACTTCTTTTATCAGAATTTTGCGATTTACTCATATAGATCTTGTGCATATTTTATTACATTTACATGTAAGTATTTTATTTTGGGGGATGTGCTAATGTAAATTGTATTGTGTTTTAGATTTTAAACTCCACGTATTCATTGCTGGTATATTGCACAGTGACCAACTTTTATATATTAACCTTGTATATTAACCTTGTATCCTGCAACATTGCTGTTATCTCTTATTATAATAATGTCAGGAGTTATTTTTGTTAATTGTTTTTGGGATTTCTACATAGACTATCAATCATGTCATCTGAAAAGACAGTTTTATTTCTTCCTTCCCAAAATGTATCCTTTTATTTTCTTTTCTTACTGCAGTAGTTTGTCATCATTGGCTGTAGGTTTATTTTTTTTTTAGATATTCTTTATCAAGTTGAGGAAGTTCCCCACTCTTCCTAATTCACTGACAGTTTTCATCATCAATGTATGTTGGATTTGTCATGTGTTTTTTTCTGCATCTATTGATATAACCATGTGGCTTTTCATTTGTAGCCTCTTGATATGATAGATTACATTAACGAATTTTCAAATACTGAAGCAGCCTTGCATACCTGGGATAAACTCCACTTGGTCATGGTGTGTAATTCTTTTTATATATTGTTGAGTTCGATTTGCTATTATTTTGTTGAGGATTTTTACATCTAGGACTTTTGCATCTCTAATAAGATATTAATCTGTAGTTTTCCTTTCTTATAATGTCTTCGTCTAGTTTTGGTATAAGGGTAATGTTGACTTCCTACGATGAATTAGAGAATATTCCCTCTGTTTCTACATTCTGAAAGAGACTGTAGAGAATTGGCATAATTTCTTTTTAAATGTTTGGTAGAATTCACCAATGAACCTAGCTGGACCTGGTGCTGTCTGTTTTAGAGTATTATTAGTTATTGATTAAATTTTTTAATAGGTATAGGCCTAATCATATTATACTTTTTTTTCTTTTGTGAGTTTTGGCAGATGTGTCTTTCAAACTACTTCATGTAGGTTATCAAATTTGTGGGTGTATCATTGTTCATAGTATTCCTTTATTATCCTTTTAATGGTCATGAAATTTTTTTCTTAGCCTGGCTAGAGGTTTCTCAATTTTATTGATCTTTTCAAAGAACATGTTTCGGTTTTGTTGATTTTCTCCATTGATTTATTATATTCATTTCATTGATTTCTACTCTAATTTTTATCATTTCTTTTCTTCTGCTTATTTTGGATTTAAATTTGCTCTTCTTTTTCTAGTTTCCTAAGGTGAAAGCTCAGCTGATTAATTTTAGTTCTTTTTTCTTTTCTAGTGTATATATTCAATGGTATAAATTTTCCTCTGACCATTTCTTTCATAGAGTCCCCAAAATTTTAATAAGTTGTGTTTTCATTTTTATTTAGTTCAAAATATTTTAAAATTTCTCCTGAGATTTCTTCTTTGGCCTCTGTGCTATATAGAAGTGTGTTTTTAATATTTAATCTTCATGTATTTGGGAATTTTCCAGTTATCTTAGTTTTATTGAATTTTAATTTCATTGTGGTCTAATAGTAGATATTGTAGGATTTCTATTGTTTAAAATTTGTTAAGATTTGTTTTATGACCCAGAACGTGGTCTATCTTGGTGAATGATCCAGCTAGACTTGAGAAGAATGTGTATTCTGCTTTCGTTGGATGAAGTAGTCTATAGATGTCCATTATATTCAGTTAATTGATGGTGTTGTTGAGTTCAGCTGTTTCCTTACTGATTTTCTGCCTGTTGGATCTGTTCATTTCTGATAGAAGAGTGTTGAAATCTCCAAATATAATAGTGGATTCATCTATTTCTCCTTGAATTTCTATCAGTTTTTGCATCATGTATTCTGACACTCTGTTTTTTAGGTGCAAACACATTAACAATTGTTATATTTTAATGGAGAATTGACACTTTTATTATTATGTACTATCCCCCTTTATTCCTCAAACTTTCCTTGCTTTAAAATACGCTCTGTCTGAAATTAATATAGCTACTGCTGCTTTTGATTAGTGTTAAGATGATGTATTTTTCCCCATCTATTTATCTTTAATCTATATGTATCTTTATATTTCAAGTGGGTTTCCTGGAGACAACATATAGTTGGGTCTTGTTTCTTGATCCACTCTGACAATTTCTGTCTTTCAGTTGGTGCATTTAAATCATTCGCATTCAAAGTGATTACTGACATATTTGGATTAATATCTACCATATTTGTTTCTGTTTTCTAGTTGTTCCCCATGTTTTTTGTTCCTATTTTTCTTGTCTACTCTTTTTCTGCTTTTGTGGTTTTTAATTCATCATTTTATATGATTCTTTTTTCTCTCCTTTCTTAGTATATGTTACCCCCTTTTTTTTTTTACTATTTAAAATGATTTCCCTAGAGTTTGCAATATACATTTACAACAAACCCAAGACCATCTTTAAATAACATTATATTGTTTCACAGGTAGTGTGAGTACCATATAATAACAAAATAATCCTAATTTCTCCCTCCTGTCCCTTGTATCATTAATGTCATTCATTGTATATATGTAAACATACATAAGTATATATATATAGTTATACAAGATACATAAACATACATTATCAAATAGATTGTTACTATTATTATTTTGAATAAATTATTATCAGATCAATTAAGAATAAGAAAAATAAAAGTTTTAATTTTATCTTCACTTATTCCTTCTTTGGTCCTCTTCCTTTCCTTATGAAGATTTGTGTTTCTAACCTATATTATTTTCCTTCTTTCTAAAGAACTTCTTTTAACATTTTTTGTGCAGGCAGATCTACTGGCAACAAATTATTTCAGTGTGTGTGTGTGCCTTGAAATTGTTTTATTGACTTTTAGTATGCCTTGAAATTTTTTCTTGACCGCTCAACATGGTGTACTGGGTAAAAGGAACTGCTGTAACCTGGTCTTTAGTAATGTGGTGGTGAGGTATGGGGGAAGGAGAAGCATTCTGGAGTCCTACTGTTAGGTTTTAATCTTTTAATGAGCCAGTGTCTCTGAACTATGACCTCACATGTGTTTCTCAGTTAAGTCCTTCCTGTTGGGTGCGACAGGATAGCTGGAGCTGGCTGGAGTTGAGTATTTCCCTTGCCCCAGGTGGTAGGCTCTGGTAAACTAGTTTCTCCATGAGGGAAGACCTTGTTAAGAACAGAATGCTATAGCTTATTTAGAATCTTCCTTTTTCCCTTCCCATGCCAGAAGCAAACGGGATGTTTCTCTTACATTTACTATGAGAACCTGGTTGAGCTCCTAGGGGTAAAACTCACAAAAGTGTCGATGCAACCCCTATGAATGGATCCGCCTTGAGTTTTTATCTCTCAGTTTGGTCCACACTGAGCCTCTAGCAATTCATTGATTACAATTCAGATTTCCCTCCCTCAGCCCCAGCTCTGGGGCAGTTTCTGCTCATGAGTCTATGCTCTGGCAAGCCATGACACCCTGTACTTGCCTGTCTGTTCAATTTGGGGCAGTGGTTTGCCCTGTGTCCTCACCTGTCTTATAGATCCTAATGGAGTTCTTGATTTTTTCAGTAGTATGTTCAGGATTTTATTCGTTATGAAGACTGAGTTGTGACTTCTACGCTTCTTACATGCAGAACCAAAAACCAGAAGTCCAACAAAAGATTTTTGAAAATAAATTTTCTAATTAAAATTTGCTTATTAGGATCCTCAAAGGCCAAATTCATTTATTCTATATTGTAAAGACCAATTACTCCAACGCAGTAATTCTCAAGCCTACTATAAATTAAAATTTCCTGGGAATTTGTACCCATGAAAGACTTATTGTATTGTAGCAAAATAAGCATAATATAAAATATACTATTTTAGCAATATTTTAGGTGTACAGTTCAGCAGCATCAAGTACATTCACATTGTTGTGTGATTATCAGCACCATCAAACTTTAGAGCTTTTTCATCTTCCCAAACAGAAACTGTACACCTAGTAAACAATACTCTTCATTCCCTTCTCCCTTAGCATCTGGTAACCACCATTCTATTTTCTGTTTCTATGAATTTTACTATTCTAGGTACCTCATACAAGTGGAATCATACAATATTTGTTCTTTTTTTGTTTGACTTATTATGCTTAACATAATGTGTTAGAGATTCATCCAGGTTGTAGCATGTGTTAAAATTTTCTTCCTTTTTAAAGCTGAATAATATTCCACATTTTTTTTATGTGTTCATCTGTTTGTTGGTGGACATTTAGATTGTTTCCATGGGCTATTGTGAATAATGCTGCTAGGAACATTTGTGGACAAACATCTGTTTGAGTCCATGCTTTCACTTCTTTTGGCTGTATACTTGAAACTGTCTATATTAAAGTAATGTAAGGCCATAAGGCAAGAACTGTGGTAAAAATCTGATTTCTACAAAAGTATAGACATAGCTAAAAGTTAACCAGCCATTGCTTCCTAGCTCGCCTTCCCGTAACCACTTACTGCTGTAACCGTTTGCTGCTTAAGAGTCACGTATCCTTAAACGGTACAAGATTTGCTACTTCACCAGTTGCTTCTGTAGATAACATGGCTATTGTGAAACCTAAAACCGGTCTTGGAGATATCTTCCAGACTCTGCATGTGGGGGTGGGGGGCATGACTGATGCCAACTGGGCCAGTGAACTGACTCAACAGGTCCTGTGACCCTCTACCCAGTAACTGTCTCAGTCAAGAAGACAATTTCTGTTTCCTAACTTTGTGAGTTCATCCCAAGCCAATCAGAAGACCCAATTCCCTAGACCTTTGTTTTCCAAACTACCTTTTAAAATCTTAGCCCCACAATTCTCGGGGAGATGAATTGGAGAAATTTTTTTCATCTCCTTGC
Source organism: Avahi laniger (assembly GCA_963575035.1). NCBI lineage: Eukaryota > Metazoa > Chordata > Mammalia > Primates > Indriidae > Avahi > Avahi laniger. The sequence continues at coordinate 31,211 of CAUYSK010047135.1, read as the reverse complement.
TCAGTGCCTTGAGATATTAAACTCTTTCTCTGCTGCAACTCCTGCTTTCTCAGTATATTGGCCTCTTCCTGGGCAGTGGCAAGGAGCTCAGGTGGGCAGTAATATACTCAGAAGTGGAATTGCTGGATCATATGGTAATTTCTATGTTTAAATTTTTTTGTGGAACCACTGTATGGTGGATTTCCATAGCAGCTGCACCATTTTACATTCTTACCAAGAGTACACAAGAGTTCTAATTGCTCCATATTCTAGCCAACTTTTGTTATTTTCTGTTTTTTTGATAATAGCCATCCTAATGGGTATCTCATTGTGGTTTTGATTTGCATTTCCCTAATGATAAATACTACTGAGAATCTTTTTATGTGCCTATTGGCCATCTGTATATTTCCTGTGAAGAAATGTCTGTTCAAGGTCTTTGCCCATTTTTCAATTGGGATGCTTATTTTATGTTGTTTTGTTATAGAAGTTCTTTATGTATTTAAATATTCATCCCGTATCTGATATATGATTTCAAATATTTTCTCTCACTCTAAATTTTCTTTTTTTTAGGGACAGGGTCTCACTCTGTTGCCCAGGCTGGAGTACAGTGGCTGGATCGTAGCTCACTGTAACCTTCAACTCTTAGGCTCAAGCGATCCTCCCACCTCAGCCTCCCAAGTATCTGGAACTACAGGTGTGCATCACCATGCCTGGCTATTTTATTTTATTTTATTATTTTTTTTGCAAAGATGGGGTCTTGCTATGTTGCCCTGGCTGTATTTTCTCTCATTCTATATGTCTGACATTTTTATTGGTCCATCAACAAGCCTGGAGTACTGCTATTTGTTCCTCTAGTGACTCCATGTACCACCAAATCTAGGTATCTCATCCCATTTGCCATCTCCAGAGATAATTACTGTTCTAATATTTTATGTGCATATTGTCTTGTTTATACACACATATACATATACATATACATTTCTTTCCTGTTCAAAGACTATTTTCTTTATTACTAAGTCAAGAGTTTTGTCATTATCTCCCCTGATCTAAGAATGCAAATGGAAAACAAAATTGTTTGCTACTGAGACCAGGAAACAGAATTGCACATTGTAATTGTTCCTCCCTGGCAAGGCAAACAGGTTTTAAAACCTCTAAAATACACTTCACTTAAGATAATTAACAAATTAATTCATTCTTTTACAAAGCTATAAAGCTTGAACTACACAACTTGTTAAGAAGATATAAAAATCCATGTGTGTCTTCAATATTTTATGTCTTTATGAAAGAAGACCATTCACTCATAACAATGCATTAGCCACTTAAAAAATGTCTGAGTGCCTAGAATGCCCCAGGAATTACATTATGCATCTGGCAGTAAAAAGCCACGTCACTTTCTAATGGAGTTAGTCAAGGAGAATGAATGAGCGCAGGCTACTAGGTGCAAAGCCAATAACTTTGCTAACAGCAAATGGCTTTCTGGAATTACAAAACAAAATGATGATTTTCAATTTTTATTTATATTTCCAAAAGAAACAGTCCTTTTCAAATGACTGCCACATTATAAAGAAAACAAAGGCAAAAGTACTCAAAAGCTTATTCAAATGACATATGATTTTGTAATTTCCATACATTTATATATATAAGCATTAATATTTATTAATCATAGTTTCTGCATATGATTCTCATAATTCCCAAGGTAGACTTGTTAAATGCATTTTAATTTTTTTCTTTGTCCAAAAATCATGTTCATGATTTATAACTTGATTTTTCCAGTTATTAAATACTCACTTTTACAGATTAATTTATTTCCTCTGCATGCCTCTTGAACACCATCTTATGTTTAAGAATGTTTATTTTAAATGATTCCGAGAAGCTAACATGCTTGTAAGAAAAATAATTATATTTAAAATAAACAACCAGGAAGTATGATTTAAAATCATAAAACATAATATTAATAAGTAATTTAAGCAAGGAGTAAGAAAAACAAATAGTCAAAGATCTTTTCGGCAAAGATGGGTTTTATTCTTTAACAACACTATTGTAAGAACATTGGCTTAGGAAATGTTTTCTTTGAGCACTGAAAATTAAAAACCATGTATCCAGATTTCTCACAGGTCCAATTTACGTAAAGCGTTTCTTTTGCTAACTTTGACTCACCAAAGCATGAATTGCTTCTAACGTAGGAGAAATTAGGTAGCTTCATCTTGTTCAGTATCTAAAGGCCAGATTTCTAGTTAATGTGAAAAACATCAGGGGACAACAACAGAGCCATAAAACTGCTTGTGCAGCAAATGGGAGACCATACGCATGGTCGTAGCCAACGCAGACTGTCACAGGTCACAGGGGACTGAATTCTTTTGTCTGTTACTGGATGGATCCTAGGAGATAATTCTCTTATGTTTTGCAGCAATCATGGCTCAAACAGGTCTTTTCCTTTTCTTTCTTTTCCTTTCTTTTATTTTCTTATTGTTCTTTCTGTAAGAAACCAGGCTTCTCATTCTGTCTGTATCTATTACCCAGCTATGAAAGTTTGGGGAGGCGACTCTGCAAGGAGCAGCCTTCGGTTTACTGGAAATCCCGTTCGTATGAAACCCTTCATTCCTTGGCAAGGCTTGACTAAGTCAGTGCCAGTGTGCACTCTGCAGAGCCCGTGGTGACGTGGTCCTCTTGCAGGCATCCCTTCAGGGCTCGCAGAGTCCTGCTGGATGCCACACAGGGTGTGCACCCAAACAGTTGGCATGGAAATGCTGCGTCGCTGTTTAAGAAATATTGCCTAGTTTTTATATCCAACAGATGGTTTCACATTCTTCAGATTCAGTAACAAAAAAGAAAAGGCCTATTAAAAAAGTCTATGTTATAAGGCAAAGAAGCATCAAACACAACTTTCTGGAGAGAGGAACAGAAAGAGAAATATAGAAAGAGGAAAAAGATCCAAGAAGAGAAACAGGATGCTGCAACCCTAGGGTCCCATAGGATTCTGGAGCCGGGCCTCATGTCTGAAGGCTTTGCATTAGACTGTGACCCTCAAACAGTGTCTTAACCTATTTGTGCTTCAGTTTACTCCTCCGTTACACGGGGATATTGAAAGTGCCATCATCATAGGGTTATTGGGAGAATTAAAGATGTGAGGTTACAAAAGTTCCTAGTACATGATTTTTCAACAAGTATTAGATTTTGTTATTGTTTTCTCTAAGACTCAAATACAGCTTGAAAGCGGCAGCAACAAAACCCAGAAGAGAGTCTGGACTTGATTGTGCCTGAGATATTGTGGGCTTTCAATAGGCATTATTTCATTCATCTGACATTGCCTACAGTGCTAGAAAAATAAAGTTACAGTCAACAGCTAGGTTAATTGAGAAGTTTTTATAAAACAACTTTCATGAGATCTAATTGACAAAGAACAAACAGCACAGGTTTAAAGTGTGCAAGGTAAGTTTTGATGTACATGGATGTGTGTGTCTATACACATATACTTTGAAATTATTGCCATAATAAAGATAGTGAATATATCTATCACCCTCAGCAATTTCCTTACACCTTTTGTAATTCCTCCCTATACTGCCTCTGCCTGCCTCTTCCATCGTCACAGGGCCAGCTCTGATCTGCCTTTTGTCACTACAGATTAGTTTGCAGTTCCTAGAAGTTTATATAAGTGCAGTCATATAACAAGCAGTCTTCTGTCCAGCTGTTTCCCCTCATAATAATGATTTTGAGATTCATCCATGTTATTATAAGATTTAATAGTTGATTCCTTTGTATTGCTGAATAGTATTTCACAGCACGGATATACTGCGACCTGTTTATCCATCATCTGTCAATGGGTATCTGGGTCGTTTTCAGCTTTTGGCCATTACAAATGAACTTGCTAGGAAAATTCTTGCACAAGTTTTTGTGTGGATGTATGTTTTCATTTCTGTTGAGTAAATACTCAGGAGTGGAATGACTGGATCATATGGCAAGTGTATTTTCAACTGTTTAACAAACTGCCACACTTTTCCAAAATCGTTGTACCGCCTTACACTCCTACTAGCACTGACTGAGAGTTCCAGTTCCTTGACATCTCTACCCAAAACAGTTTTAGTCATTCTAATAGAGGTGTGGTACTGTCTGGTTATGGTTTTAATTTGCAATTCCCTGATGACTGATGATGTTTATTTAGCATCTTTTCTATTTCCAACTCATCTGTCTTCTTTATTGAAATCTTGTCTGTTCAGAATCTTTTGCCCACTATTTTATTTAGCTGTTTATTTTCATATCACAGAACTTTGAAGTTCTTTGTATTTTAGATACAAATATTTTATCACATATATAATCTGCAAATAATTTCTCCCACTTTGTGCCTTTCTGTCACTGTCTTAGCAGTATTTCTTTCTTAAGGAACACAAGTTCTTAAATTTCATGATGTCGAATTTATCAGTCTATTCTTTCATGGCTCATGCTTTTGATGTTGTATTTATGACATCTTTGCTCAACCCAAAGTTGCAAAATTTTTTCTCTATTTCTCTAGAAATATTATAATTTTAGGTTTACATTTAGATCTACGGTCTATTTTGTGTTAATTTTGGCAGATTGCGTGAAGTACTGATGAAATTTTTTTGTTGTTGGTTTTTAAAATCTGCATAAGGATGTTCGATAATTCTAGAATCATTTGTTAAAAACATTATCTCTCCATTGAATTGCATTGTACCTTTGTAGAAAATTAGCTGTCAATATGCGTGTAGATCTATTTCTGGACTTTCTATTCTATTCTGTTGGTCTGTGTGCCTATCTTGATGCCAATACCACATGGACTTGATTATTGTACCTTATAATACATCTTGAAACTAGGTAGTATCAGTATTAAACTTTGCTCTTCTTTTTCAAAGTCGTTTCATCTATTCTAATCTTTTCATTTTTGTGTGAATTTTAGATTCAGTTTATTATTTTCTACTAACACACCTGCTGGTATTTTAATTGGATTACATCAAATCTATAAATCAGTTTGGTGGAGTATTGACATCTTAAGAGTTTTCTGGGGCATGGTCTTATTTAATTTCTCTCAGCAACATTTTATAGTTCTCAGGTCTTGCACATTTTGTCAATTTTATTTATATTTATGATATAAATATATTTGTCATATTTTGTCAGATTTACCATTAAGTATTTTATATTTCATGATATTATAAATGTTATTGTTTTTTCTTTCAATGTTCTATTGCTTATTTTTAGTACATATAAAATACAATTTATTTCAGCATTTACCAGTGTACCCTGCAACTTTATTATACTTACTTATTAGTTTTAGTAGCTTTTTTGTATATTGTACTGTTTTCTACATACATGATTATGTCATCTTCAAATAACAACAATTTTATTTCTTTCTTTTCAGTGTGAATGACTTTTTTTCTCTCTCTCTTTTTTTCTTCCTTCTCCCCATCCTTCCCTCCTTCCTTCTTTTCATTTTTTTTCTTTCTTTATTTTCCTAGTTGAATTGCCTGAAACCTCTAGCACCATGTTGACTGTAAGTGCTAAGAGTGAATGTCTTTGTTTTGTTACTGAAACAAAGTCATTTTCATAGGGAAATAGCACTCTTTCATTAGCCATGATATTTCTAGATGTAGATTTTTTTGATTGATGATTTTATAAAGTTGAGACGGTTTCTGTCGACTCCTAGTTTGCTGAAAATTTTTTGATCAGGAATGAATATTGGGTTTTGCCAAATATTTCTGCTGCATCTATTGAGATGTTCACATACATACATACATATATGTTTGTTTTTTAATATAGTGAATTACATTGATTGATGCTTTAAAATATTCCCCCACCTGTTTTATATATTATTGGATTCATTTAACTAACATTTTATTTAGGATTTCTGTCTTTACATTCATGAGGTACATTGATCTGCAGTTTTCTTACATCTTTGTTGGGACTGAATGTAGCGCTGGCCACACAGAACAAGTTGGTGAGGACGCCCTTCTCGTCCATTGCCTGGAAGATTTATGTAAAATTGCTACTGATCTTATTTCTTTCTTAGATGTTTGACGGAATTCACCAGTGGAACCATTCAGGCTCTATTTCTCTCCTGGAAGGGTTTTTATAATTTTAAAATTCAATTTCATGAATAGATGTAGGGCTATTCTGGTTACCTCTCTCTTTGTGAGTGAGCCCAGTGAATTTGTGTCTTAAAGAACATGTATATTTCATCTCAGTTTTCTAAATTATTGCCACAAAATTCTTCATATTTATTCATCATTTTAATATCAGAATATGTAGTGATGCCACCTCTCTCATTGCTAATATTGGTGATTTCTTTCCTCCTCCTTTTTCTGATTTCTCTGACTAAAGTTTTAGCAATTTTATTGATCTCAAAGAACCAACTATCAGTTTCGAGGATTTTTTTCTCTATTTTTTTTTATTTCATTAATCTCTACTCTATTCTTTAGTATTTCCTCTATTCTGCTTACTTTGGATTTCATTTATGCTTCTTTTTTTTAGTTTCTAAGGGCAAAAACTCAGCTCATCCATTTGAAATTTTTCTTATTCTCTAATATAGGCTTTATGTGTACAAAAATTTTACAAATTTTCCACTAACTACTGTTTGGCACAGTTCACAGATTTGTGTGTTATATTTTCATTTTCATTAAGTTCACTGTGTTTTCATTTCATTAAGTCCAAAAATACTTTTCATTAAATAATTTCCCTTTTGATTTTTTTCTTTGACCCATAGGTTATTTAAAGTATGCTATTAATAGTTCTAAGTACTTGGGAATTTTCCAGAGATCTCTCTGTTATTTATTTCTAACTTAATTCCATTGTGGTCAGAGTGCATACTTTGTATAACTTGAATCTGTTTAAGTTTATTGATTTTTGTTTTATGGCATAGAATATTAACTATCCTGGAAAGTGTTCTGTGGCCACCTGAAACTAATGTGTATTCTGATGTCATTGGATGAAATGGCATGTATTTATCAACTAGGTCCAGTTGATAGAAAGTATTGTTTAAGTCTCCTATATTATTACTAATTTTCTGTTCACTTATTCAATCAATTATTGAGAGAAAAGTGCTGAAATCTTGAACTATAGTTGTGAACTTTTCTGTTTCCTTTGAAAGTTCTGTCAGTTTCGCTTTACTTATTTTGACGCTTTATCACTAGCTGCATAAATGTTTAGAATTGTCATATCTTCTTAACAAATTGACCTTTTGAATAGTATTTTAATAGCAAGATTCCCTTTTATTCCTGGTAATTTAGTCTTGAAATCTACCTTATGCAATATTAACATAGTTATTCCAACTTGCCTTTAATGTTAGCGTAGTATATCTTATTTCATCCTTTTAGTTTTTTTGTACTATTTTTCTATTTAATATTTACTTCTTCTTGGTAGCACATAGTTGGGTCTTGCATTTTTCTCTTACCTGGAAAATTCTGTCCTTTAATTAGGGTGTTTAGATCATTTACTTTCATTGTGATTACTGGTATGGTTAGGTTTAAACTATTATTTTCTGCTAGTTTTCAATTTGTCCTATTTCTTGTTTGTTTCCTTTCTTTCCTTTTTTGCCTTCTTTTAGATTAACTGAGAATTTTTTCAGATTCCGTCACATCTTTTTTTGTTGATTTAGTAGCTATAACTCTCCATGTCGTCATCTTAGAGGTTGCGTTAGAGTTGGCAATCTTCTTCTGTAAAGGGCTAGATGATTTTAGGCTTTGCGGGCCACATGTAATCTGTTACATATTCTTTTTTCTTTAATTTTTAAAAATATAAACCATTCCAACTTACAGGCTGTTCAAAAACAAGCTGCGTCACATCGATCTGTGAGGTATAGTTGGCTAACCCACGGCACACATCTTACTAAAGTCCACCTCCAATAATATTGTACCACGTCACAGTATGTCCTTACAGGAGTATGCTTTCATTTCTGCCCTTCTGACTTTTGTTGTTATTTCTGTGATACATTTTACTTCTATTAGTATTATGACCCTACAATGCATTATTAATTTTGTTTAAATAATTATCTCTGAAATAAATTAAAACTTTAGGAGAAAAAAATATGATGCTCGACGTAGTTCCATTGCCTGTGCCGTTCATTCTTTTGTGATGGTCCAGATTTCCATCAGGCATTATTTTCCTTCTACCTGGAAGATTTCTTTACGATTTCTGGTATTGGCAGGACAGCGGTGGTAAATTGATCCTTGCAGTGCAAATTTCCTGGTGAGAATTCTTTCAGATTTTGTACACTTGGAAAGTCTCCATTTTGTCTATGATTTTTAAAAATAATTTGGCTCGATATAGAATCTTAGATTGACAGCTTTTAATTTCTATCTGTGTATATGTTCTGTGGTTGCTCAAAAAATGAAATGTGTATTCTGCTGTTCTTGGATCTAATGTACTACAAATATTAATTAGATTACATTGGTTGATGGGGTTGGGTTTTTCTATATTTTTGCTGATGTTATGTCTGGTTGTTCTTTTAATTTTTGAGGGAATGTGTTGCAATCTTTAATTGTGGATTTGTTTATTTCTCCTTTCAATTTTTTCAGTTTGTACTTCGTGTATCTTGAAGCTCTGTTGCTTGAATGCATATATATTTAAGATTGTAATGTCTTTTTGGTAGATTAACCTATCATTATATAACGTCCCTCTCTGTCCCTTGTAATTTCTTTTCTCTGAAGTGAGAAAGTTTTCAGAAACTAAATGGATTTACTTGTGTCAAAAAAAAAAAAATTCCAACAAGCAGAGCCCGGCAAGGCTATGAATAGAGGGTTCTCATGCATAAATGCCTGATAACAAAAATTGTCACAAAAGACTCTATGAAAAAGGCAACCTTGCACAAAGGCTGTTACAAACTTACACAACAAATATTTCTGTGAGGACATCTGCCCAGCAACTACCTGTTCTTGTGCAACCTCAGGCTGGCATCACCCTTGTTATTGATCCTTATAGCCAAGGATAATTATCACAAAACAATTATGTAATCTTTTTCATTTTTCCTTTAAAAACCTTTGTCCTTCTTTCCTTCCCTGAATATGCTCATAGTTTAGTATGGCATGCATATCCCTATTACAATACCCTATTACTGAATAAATATTATTTTCCTTTAGAGAGACTATCTCTGTTATTTAGCCTGACAGAAGTCTGTTTTATCTTATATTAATATAGCAATTCCTGCTTTCTTTTTTAAATTAATGTTTGCATGGTATATCTCTTTTTCATCCTTTCACTTTCAACTTGTCTATATCACCATATTTGAAGTGACTTTCTCATAGACAGTATCTACTTGTCATGTTCTTTTTATCCACACTGCCAATATCTACCTTTTAATTGGTGCATTTTGATCATGTATATTTCATGTAATTACTGAAATGTTAAGGCTTAAGCCTACCATTTTACTTTTCGTTTTCTGTTTATTGTCTTTTTATCATTTCTCTCTTTTCCCCTTATTTTTCTGCGAGTTACATGAACATTTTTCTTAAGTTTCTGTTTTATCCAGTGTTTTTGAGTGTATCTCTTTGTACAGTTTTTTAAAGTGATTTTTCTAGGTATTACATTATATATTTATAGCTTATCAAAAGCCTACTGGTGATGTTTTATTGATCTGAGTGAAGTGTAGCAAACTTATCTCTCTTTATGTCTCCTTATAACTATCTTAAATATTTCTTCTACATGTAATATTGAGAATCATATTTGGTATTAGGTAGTGTTACATAATTTTTGCTTCAACTGTCAAACATAATTTAGAAAACTCAAAAGGAGAAGAAAAGTCTATTGCAATTATTCATAATTTTGCTCTTTCCATATTCTTCCTTCCTGATGTTTCAAAGTACTTTTTTTTATCATTTCATTTCTATTTGGAAAACTTCCTTCAACTGTTCTTACAGTGTGGTCTACTAGCAATAAATTCTTTTAGTTTTCCTTCATCTGAGAATATCTCAAATTCCCCTTAATTCCTGAAGGATATTTTTCCTGGATATAGGAGTTCTTTTTCTTTCAACAACCTAAAAATATGCTACTTCCCTCTGGGCTCCATGGTTTTTGATGAGAAATCTGTTGTTAAAATTTTCTCTTATATATAATTCATCATGTCTGTCTAGATGATGTTTTTATTTACTGTTAGTTTTTAGAAATTTCACTATTATATTTTTTGGCATATATTTCTTTGAGTTTATCTTGTTTGTGGTTTATTCTTTTTCTTCAATCAGTATGTGTGTTATTTTTGCCAAAGTTAGAAAATCTTAAGCCACTATTTTTTCAAATACATTTTCAGTCCCAGCTTCTTTCTATTCTCATTCTGGAAATCTAATGACAAGAATGTTAGATTTTTTATTGTAGTCATACATGTCCTGGAGTGTCAGTTCAATTTTTTTTAGACTGTTTTCTTTCCATTTTTCAGATTTGGTAATTTCTTATTCTATCTTCCAGTTCATCACTCCTTTCCTCATCTGTCTCCATTTTGCCATTGAACTCATCCAGTTTTTTATTTTAGTTACATTTTTAGGAATAAATTTTCATTTGATTCATCTCAGTGTTTTCTATTTCTTTGCTGAGAGTGTCCCTTTTTCTCTGTCACCACTCTGGTGGTGGTGCTCTGTCTGTCTCACTTGGTAAGGATCGAATCTAGACTCTCCATTCAGCCTTTGCAGGGGAAGGGGACAGACTTGGGGTGAAGGTGGTGCCACATTTTTTCCTGCAGTGTTTAGCTGGAGTAGAGCGGTTATTGTCTACACATTTGTTAGGCAGGACTAGAGTAATATTTAGTCTAGGGCTAATTATTCCCACTTCATTGGACCTTTCTAAGTGCTCTGTCCAATGTGCTATGAATGAGGTTTTCCAATGTGACTCATGGGAACAGATGCTGCTCCTACACCCGTGAGATGCTGGGTACTATTCCTTCTAATCCTCTCAGCTGTTCTTTCCCCAGCCTCAGGCTCTTTTCTCATGCCAGAGTGCTGATCGAAACTCTGCTAATCCGTGAGGGACCCTCTGCAGATCGTTGGAGATCTCCCTTCTCTTCCAACTCTGTCCCGTTAACCCTGGCTGCCCTTTTCTCCCCAAATTCCCAGCTCTGTCTCCTCAGCTCAGGGAGTCTGTCAGGCTCCACCTATCCTTCCTCCCGCTGTGTCACACCTGCCAATTCCCTCCGGTTAGCGAAGTTGAGCGTTGATAGGATTCACCTCATTGGTTTTCCATTTTCGGGATCACGTCATTCAGTGCCTGATGCCTAGTGTATTGAAAACTGTTGTTTTATATGTCTTGTCTCTTTTTTTAATTGTACCAGGAAGGATGTATTATAATACTGCAGACCCATTATTCCATCTTGACAGGAGACAGAAGGCCAATAGAAAAGTTTCGAAAACATCTATGACTAGTTTCAAAGACAGGTCCATACCCTAGCCTTCAAACAGCAAATACAAAGCGGCCATCCAGGAAGTGGCTCAGAGATGCTCCCAGGCAAGGACCTGTGAACCTGCGTGAGCTCCTCCTTTGTGCTCAGCAGATGACGGGAAAGGGGAGAGTGAGAACGTGTTAACTGCGGAATTATGCAAAGTAGTATGTAATCATTATTTAAGTCATTGGCAACAATTTGTCCTTGGATGTTCGGGCCAATATTCTTCATCACATTGTTACATACAGCTGTATGTGAGTCTAAATAAGATATTCAACAATGAAAGGGACCTCAGAGAGTATCTAGTATATCCTCTTTCCTTTCCACACAACCATTTTACTGTTTTCCTCCCTTGAGGAAAGGGAGTCCTAAAATCTAATTAATCTGTTCAAGGCTAACAGCTATTAGGGACAAAGCAGGATCTAGAATTTCCTGCCTTTCAGTCCTTCATACTTTCTACCATACCACATTAATAGGAATTCTAAATCCATTTCGTTTTCCATCTTAAATATGCCTTGTCCAGAATTATAATAACGGAAACTGCCATTTATTCAGTGCCATGTGCCAAGTGCTTTACATGTGGTATCTTTATCGTCACTACAGACCTTTGAGGAAACAGCTTCTTAAAGTTCACATACCTGTAGATGGTGGTGTCAGGATTTAAACCTAGTCTGCTTAGCTTCAAAGTTTGCATTTTTTCCATGGTAAGCTGCTATTGCCTTTGTCTTATTCCAACTTGTGTTACTATTTTTATTTCACTTACCTTAGTGGATTATGTGCATCTTGAAGTCGTTTACAGTTTTATTTTTCTTTCATGTTACACAGAATATAGTATGAACTACATTTCTGAATAGCTCAACAATAATATTAATAAACGAAATGCTTGTTTAAGAAATAAGTTATTTAATTTCTATTTTTTTGAGATGGCAACATTATATTATAGATCCATTGATTTGCTCAGGGTCACATAGTATATTAACAGCAGGGCTTACTGTTAAAGTCCCCAGATACCCAGTCTTTACACTTTTTGAAGTGAATTTTAGACCTTTGCTTTTTATTCATTAACAAAAGAAATAGAATTAGGAATTTGACAGGTCTCTCTGACTAGGAGTTGGGATGAGAATTAGCTGAGAGCACAATAAACAAGGACAACAAATAGCCATTAAAGAAAATGACTTTCCTGGGAGTTATATGGAGATGTACATCTGGAAATCAATCAACAGCCATACACTGCTAAATGGAACATCTCTAATCTTTGCTGGAACAAAACTGTGCTTGTGGCTTAATTTATTACTCCTGTTGCTCCTCCTAATGAAATTGTCTTAAAGGATAATACCAGAGTTACTTTGGAAGAGTTATTTCATTAGGGATGCATGCCTTCAAAATAGGAAAATAAGTGAAAATATTTGAAGTAAATTCTCATTGAAACAATGGATTTTAATTTGCCTTAATATTATATACAGATATTTGTTCCAGCTGCCTTGTCATAATGTAGAACTGATTTGATCCTTTTCAGACTTCAGGAACATAATCGTGGTATAAGGCAAGCTCCCTGCCCTACAGAGACTTAAAATCTAACTGAAAAGCAAGACTGTCAAAAAATATAAATAATAATATGAAACAAAAACTACTATACCAATAATTGCTATTGAAAATAAATGCTAAGGGATTCTGTATTGCCAATAATTTATGAATTAAAATGTGCTTATATTTTCCAGGACCTTGATATAACATCACCTTTGTTTAATTTTTCAAGACTTTGAACATTTGTAAAAAAAGGAGAAAGTTCTAAACACAGAATGGGAAAAAAAATGATCCTGTATTCCTTGATTGGCACAGCCTCAAATTCCTAGACAACCATATATGTCCCTAGGGTCTTCATTTCCAAATTTATTCATTCAAAAGCTAATTTGGGGGCCTGTGTATCGCAGTTAGTCTGATGGATTTTCCTTTGTAAGTTACTTGATGTTTTCACCTCACGGTTTGCAGGAGTTCCTCCTTCATGTTGACTTTGCCAATTTGATGACTATGTGTCTTGTTGATTGCCTCTTCACAATGAATCTTCCAGGTGTTCACTCAGCTTCTTGTACCTGGATGTTTAAATCCCTAGCAAGACCAGGGAAGTTTGCCTCAATCATACTCTAATAGGTTTTCCAGCCCTTGTGCCACTGCGCCAGGGAGAGGTGTGCTGGTCCTGAGTTGCCTGTGGGATGCTCAGGCAATTTGATGACCCCGTGCTTCGAGGTGTGCCCTGCTCTGATGGAGCAGCTGAGCGAGCAGCACCAGGAAGGGCTGGTGAGCAGGGAGCTCACAGTCCACGCATCCCTTCGTTCTCTGTAGGTCTTTAAGAGGAAAGGTTTGAGTCCCACTCTCTGTGGAAGTCTCGGTGTGGTGGGTGCACCAACCGAGGGGAAGTAGCCGCTCCTGAGAGCCCCAGCGCAATTGTCTCTCTTGGCAGCAGCAGACAGGGAAGAAAGAGGAGGGAAAGAGTCTGAATGAGGAAAGCTGGTGCTCTGGTCATCTCCACTCCTCTCTCCAGATGGCAGCCCTTCTGGAACGTCCAGGTTCTGGGTCACACAGATGCCCTGGAACCACCGGCCCCCGTGGCCTCCACAGTCTGGACCAGAGTTTGGAAATGTCTGTGTGGGAACGAGGGAGATGACAACTGAGGGCTGGAGCCCCTGGGGAGGACAAAGGTGCATGTTGGGTGGAGAAGCAATATGGTACCTGCCATCTCAACTCGGGTCTGGTACCTGCCATCTCAACTCGGGTCCTAGGTGACCCCAAGGGAGCTGGCAGCCTGGTGCTTTGTCCTAAAGAAGCTCCCAGTTTGCTGGTGGCAACAGCTTTTGGGCTCGTGAGGGTGGAAAGGCTCTCTGGCAGCTCGGGAGCCTGCTGATTGTCACAGATGTGAGGGAGGGAGAAACAAATCGCTCCACCTGCCATTTTCACCAGGCTCCATCTCTCCTGGGGGTTGATGGCTGCTGACGCCTTGCTCCTTCTTGTTCTGCTCCACAACTTCTTCCTGCAGAATTTCTGGTAGGTTCTGGCACTTCTCCCTCAGAATTACACCCAATCTATGTTTGTTTGTTTGTTTTCATTCTTATCTAAAAGCTTTCCTTCTTTCTGAGATGATTTGGTAGCTGATGTCTGGTCAGCCATCTCGATTTCTTCCCTTCCTCATCTAGCTTCACCAACCCTGTAATTACACTGAGCCTGCCTGCATAATCCAGGAAAACTCCCGATTTTAAGGTCAGATGATTAGCAACATTAATTCCATCTGCACCCTTAATTCCCCTTTGTCATGGAACCTACCATATTTGCAGGTTCTGGGGATTAGGATGTGGACATCTTTAAGAGGCCAAAACATGTTTATACGACCACAAGTCATTATATTGAAGGAAGTCAAAGTCTGACAGTCTTTGTGGCAAACACATGAACATCCACTCAATCCCTAAATGTTAGTGATCCTTTAGGATTCTATCCACTCATCCACTCATGCACTTACCTACTCTCACGGTTTCAGTTGCTACCTCTCTATAGACAGCTCCCGATTCTATATAAATTCTTTCCTGGAACATGGATTCAAATATCCAATTGCCTCTTATATGTACTACCCTTATTACACAAATGAAAATATCTGCCTCCCAACCTTGTTGCTCTGTATTCTCTAATTTAGTCTACACCACCACCAGGCACAGTGTGGAAACCTGGGAGTCAGCTTTGATTCCTCTTTGTTAGTTACCTCTTCCTAAATAAATCACCACCTCTGAACTCTTTTACTTCTACCATTTCTCAAATTACTTTATTTTCCAAGCCATCACAGTGCAAGATGCAGAAGGCACCATCAAACTGCTTGGAGTCCCTCCCAAGTACTGTGCCATGTCATGCTCCTGTGCCTTTGCTCAGGCAGTCCGCCCTGCCAGGAATGCCCTTCCTTTCTCTGTGTGGCTGACTCTGACTCATACCCCAGGCTGAGCTAGATTTCTCCCTCAGGGCTCCCAAAGTTCACTGTGACTATGCCATTGCACATACTTCCTTGTCCTATAATAACTCCATTATTTATTCCCCTCTTCTAGAACATGAGAAGCTCCTCAAGAACAGGGACTGTCTTAGTCATCGCTTGCCCTCTATTCTAGCACAAGCCAAGGGCATGACAAGCACTCAACAAACGTTTCTTCTAAAAATTTTGAATAGATTAGTAGACAATGTCCAGAGGTCTTAGAAAAACTTAGAGTTCTATTCTATTTAGATGCTATAAGGATTTAGCATTTCAAAACACAAAAAGCATTTTGTGCTCCCTGGAAGTAACTGAAAAATGCAAGGTGGTATTGATAGGAATAATAGTAAGTTTGTGCTGTAGGAAGCAGTAAAGTTGCTAGTAATAATCTAACTATGCATATCATAATGACATCACTTCGCAATTGATTTTAAACTCATCTGTTCAATGACTTTGGCCTTTATCTGGACAGCAAATCTTCAAGCTGAGTCTATATGGTAGGGTTGAGATTGGAAGTGGCTCTGAGACAGCGTGTACCAAACTTTCGTCATTCTCCCACCAGCCCCACCTTGGACTCAGAGAGGGGCTGTCATAGAGAAGGCAGGAACGTGGTCAGGAGGACGCTATCCATACTCAGCCAGGAGCACTGGAGTTAAGGAACCTGAGTAAGAAGAAATGATTCTGAAACTAGTTTGTCAAGACCTGGGGGAAAACCATCTTGACTCTAAATGCGCTTAAGATTCAGGACAAATTACCTCAGGAATCTGTCAACTTTTCAGGCCTAGAACTCATGAGTGTGGACCGTTGGACAGATGTATTGGACACACACTTCTATCTTATCCAGTGTATTTGCCAGCCTGGCAGCAGAGAATTATGTACAAGGACTTGGTAAGATTGTTTTGTTAAGACAGAAAACTTTTTGAATTAATTGGCACGGTAAATATTTTTAAACACTTAAAAGTTCTAACTTTTTTTTTCACTTCAGGATTAAGGCATTTTGTTTAGTCTACGAATATTCTGTAACATTGAGTAGGATGATAACTGGAAGCTGAGACATAGAGTAGATTATTCCAGAATGGGGAATAATCTAAAAGCACATTGCCTTCACTTCCTCTGCTGGGAATGAAATGATTAGCCTGCCCACTAATGATATTTTTGCCACATTAGAACAGATTTATCATGAAGCGTCAGCATGACAACTGTACCCGAAAGTCTGATGTACCCCCAGGAAATACAGTGCAGGAGCAATTCACTTTGTCCATTCTCAATCTCGTCTTTTACTACTCTGAGAGTCCCTAAAGAATCCCATTTCCTTTCCCCATTTTTCATATCACGAAAGTGGATACTTTGTTTTCCTCAAGAAATATTCTACTTCTGTTGAATTCAACTTTATCTTAGAATGTTAAACACTTTTATATACACAGAAGATTACATGTGAGCAATCAGAGTTCCAATGTCATAAATCAGAGACAGATTATTAATAAGTAGATAAAAATCCACTACAAAACTTAAATTACTAAATAAACCACTAAATAAATGACTAAATGAACTCATTAATATATAATTACTAAATTACTAAATAGAAAAAATTAAGATGTACTATATAAACAGATAAACAAAATCTCCAAATCCCCAAATCAAACATTATTTATTTGTTTCCTGTTGGATTACGTATTTGTTGAAACAGTCAAGTGGTATAACTAATAAATTCTTTCTCTTGTGTTGCCAGATTAACAAATGTGAAATACTTAGAATAGTGTCTAGCACATAATAAGCATTATATATTTACTACTTGTATTATTATTGTTTTTATCTCATTAAGATAAACATAGGAAATTTTCAGTGAAAATCTACTAGTCTTTTAATGAATACAGTAAGAGTTTCTTTAACATTCTAGGCAAGATAGGGGTGGACGGACAGATTGGTTATTTGCAAGTTTATTGCATATAACATTTCCTACAATTTATTGAACGTTTTATATTGCCAAACATTTGTTAAGTGTTTTGGTAAATTATTTCACGCACTTAATCCTCACAACAACCCAAATAAGGGAGGTTTATAAGCCTCATTATATAGAAAAAATATATAAAGCATAGAGAATATGAATTTATAAAGCCAAGGCCCTCATACTCAAGGCCCATGTTTCCAACCTTTTCATATCTCTATGGTGTATGAACATTCATTCTAAAGATGATTTATAATGTGGCTATAAGTGCTTGGTCTGCTTCTTACAATATTGGTTGAACATTTATTGGCATATCAATAAAGCTGATTCTATGCATCAATTCCATCCAACCTATTTATTATACTGGGACATGAAGGTTATGTAAGATTGTGTCATCTAGAGAATCTGTGAATAGATGAAGTTTTCTTTGAGGCTTGAGTGTCCTTAATAGTCATTAATTTCCTTTTTACATGCTATATCTAATTTTTCTCATTCTTGTACTCAAAGCACTCACAACATATTTCATGCTTTTAGATCAGTCTTTATACTAGATGTCAATGACTGCTTTGCCGACATTTCTTGGTCTATGATATTTAAATAATTATGACTCACTGGTTAACTTATACTGAGCATGTATGAGAAATCCATTTGCAAGGGCCTGCAGAAGATTGCTAAAAATCTCTGAGAACAGTCAGACCTATGCTAGAAAACAAGCAAGGAATCACTGCAGAAATAGCACTGTTCTGCGATGAAGATCATGGCTGTGACTCAGGATGCAAACTTGACTCTCCTGGGAAACAGACTCAGACTTTAATGTTAAGGCACCAACCAAGCAAATTAGTTACAACTTACCAGTAACCCGAGGTTGAGCATTTGTGTAATCGTGTTTTAACCAACTGAGGATTGACTAAGAATCAGATGTGCTTAGAGCTGAGCTGTAGAAATACATGTCATTTAGATTGTTCATTTTTATCGTATCTATTATGTATAGCATTGTGTTTGGTTCTCCGAAGTACATTTTATGAAGGATATTGGCGAACAAGGATGTGCCCAAAGGCAGATGGCTGGGATCTGTGAATCATCTCACATAGAACATGGCTGAGCTCCCTGGGTTTGCTTAGCCTGAGGAAGAGAAGAACGGGCGGTACATCAACAGTATCCACATATTTGAAGAATATTTCATTTAGTTTTGAGTAACTCCAAGAAGCAAATGAAGACACAGGAGATAGTGAGGAAACATTTTTTAATTCAATTTAACAAATGATGTTGCTAGCAGTTGGAGCTATACGGTGAAGACGGTAGTGAGTTCACTGTCATCAGAATAGAGTTAGGTTCATAGAAATGCTACATTCAAAAGATCATCCGGAAGTGCCTGTCACACACTTCTCCTTTCACTAGTGAGGAAACAGCACGGTGAAGAAGTCATGTGGCATGCTCAAGATCATACAGATGTTAGTGGCAGAGCCAGGACTGTGTCCACAGGTGTTTCTGCTGGAAGCAAGTGACAGCAGTGCCACGTTCGGTGTCCATGAGTGTGATACCACAGAAAAGATGCCGAATTGTTAGAAGATTGAATACTTCTAACCTTCAAAGAGTCTGCTACTTCTCAGGGTCTGTGCTTTTAATTTGGGAGTTACTTAGTTTACATATTTGGTTTTCTAAGACTGAATTTTGTCATTGTAAGTATCATTTCTGACTCAGTTATTCATGTGACAAAACTAACAATGCATTCTAAGAAGCACATCAATTCCCTGGGGGAGGTGAACATGGGCACAGTTCAGAGATGTTTTTAGAAGCCTCTAGAGAATTCAAAGGTGGTCCCTTTTCAGGCTACTAAAAGTTCAAAGTGCTATTACTCTTGGGATATTGGTGCCTATCAGGGATGACATTCTAATAATGTAATTTTAGAACAAAGGAATTAGAGGAAAATGGGGAAAGAAGGTTTTTCTAGATCATTTCTTTCTCTTAAAATCATATTTACTAATATATATATATAATCCTTTCTGGAAGATATAATAGTCAGAAAAAGCTTCGTCTTCATTTTCTAACTTATATACTTTCAGTACCTTGTAAATACACGTTCTTACCCTCAACTCACAAGTTCCAGGCTAAAATTTCCCTTACCTGTGAATATAGAAAAGATGAGATAATTACAAGCTTAAAGTTTTAGAAATGTGGTTCTAATTTGGCTACAAGTAGGTGGCATTCTATTAATACAATGTTGATAATAAAAGTACTAATAACATTTATTGTGTAAAAGTTGTATGCTAGGCCATGTGATAAATATTTTACATTCATTATGTAATAACTGGTGATTTTAATACTATTATAATTGTTAATTATATTTTTGCTAACCCAAGTTTTAAAGAATGAAGAAGTAGTTCTCAAACAGATTAAGGACTTGCAAAAGTCACACAGCTGGGAGTAGCCAAGGTGGGGTTCAGGCCCAGATCTACTTGAGTGAGAGAGAGTGAAAAGGAGAGAGAATGATAAAAAAAAGGAGGGCTAGGGAAAAAGAATTGCTTTTGAAAGAGTAACTTTGAATATGACTAAATCTGTCTGTTTATTATATTTGTTATAATATGCTTATCATACCATTCATTCAGAGAAAAAAAAAATTCCCTCTCTGCTTATCTCAAGGGAATGATCAAAACTCTTTATGCTATCCCTTAGCATTCTGTCATATAAACCATCATAATTAATTGGATTTTACTCGTTTCTGAATTCTTCTTTTACTAGAAAAATGTTTATTGAGGGGCTGGTATATGCCAGGCCCTGTATGACGTATACACAATATAATGTGGAGCAAAACAGTCTATCAACCTGACAGGAGAAACAGACATCAATCAAATAATTCCAGAAATCAACATGCAATTACAGACTGAGACACATGCTAAAGACACGGTGGAGGAACGTGGTGCCATGAGGGTTTATAACAGGTGTGTTGGTCCAGCTTGTCCAAGAGGCAGACACCAAAGATCTGTTGGGAAAAAGGGAAGAGAGGCAGCAGGAGCTAGGAGAGTCATCAGATCCCAATGCAGGTCTACGCCCCTCAGGAAGCACCCAGGCCAGAGTCGCTGGTCAGAGGCATTCTCCGTCTCCCTGCTCTGTTCTGTCGTTGGCTGGGAGCAACCTCTGGGAAGCGAGGCAGAGAGATGGATCGATGGAGTCTGTTACTCTCCCTGCAGTCAGAGATCTGGGAGGCACATCCTCTTGGTGACCACAACAGGAAAGTGACATGGGGTGACAAGAAACACTTCCCTAGGGAAGTGATAGTTACCTGGGTTTGAAAAAGGACTGGCCCTCACAGGGTGAATGGGATGAAGGGGCGTGTGGGGACTCGATTTTATAAGGTTTGAACTCTGTGAAATACCTTATAAAACACCTGTGTCAGTTCTGCAGGGCCTCCCACAAAACCCCACGACAAGGTAGTACAAGGCGGGGAAACCCTGGAATTAGCCCAACTGGACAATCCTTAGGGATTCCTGGCCCCTAAGGGAAGGCCAGACTAGCTATTAGACACTTGTCTTCTAAGATTTAGTCCTTGTCCTTGTTAGCTTTCTAGAAATTACCACCCAATCTGTAAAGTGAGGATCATGTCATTAATTAACTAACACACATCAGTGATTGGTTGAATAAAACATAAATTAGGGGAAGATGCTGCATTTATTCAGTTGGCATAAAGTTTTTCTTCACCTGCTGTAGTTTCACTAAAATGACTGTAGGTTAATCACAAATAGAATTTTGTCCCCTCTGGGTGTAATAGCTATTTTTGAAACAACACAAACAGTCAATTAATAGGAATTGGATCATCCGTCTGACTTTGGAGGGCCCCTGCTGTGGCATCCAATTCTCCAAATGTGCCCCTTCTGTCCCCTGAGGACTGCTCACTGGGCTCGATACCCTGGTCAGTACAGTTTGTAATTGGTGTCTGACTTGCTTTAAAATGAATATTTTTAGATTATACTTTATGTTTTCAAAATCGAAATATAAGAAGACCACACTTCATATTCACAAAACTCAACAGAATCTGACATGATTGATTAAACAGGTCAGAGTCAGAAAAGTTTGAGGATTAATTTCCATTTGTGACTTAGATGTATGCAATATGAGGTCCTAATTAGCCTGGTAGGTTTCATAGTGGACGTGAGTTTATCTCTGATGACACGTTATGTTAGATCATTTTGCACTGCTCTATAGGAGCATCAGAGGCTGGGTACTAACTTATAAAGTGTTTATTTGGCTCACAGTTCTACAGAGTGTATAAGAAGCATGGTGAGGGAGCTTCCAATCAAGGCGGTAGACGAAGGGGGAGCAGGTGTGTCATATGGCGGGAGAAGGAGCAAAGAGAGAGGAAGAGGTGCCAGGCTCTTTTAAGCAACCAGCTCTGACGTGAACTAACAAAGCGAGAACTCACTCATTATTGCAGGGAGAGCACGAAGCTATTCATGAGGGATCTGCCCTCATGACCCAGACACTTCCCGCCAGCCCCCACCTTCAACACTGGGAATCAAATTTCAACATGAGACTTGGAGGGGCCAAATACAAATGATATCACACATCTAACTGGGTGTCTTGTGTAATAGATGGATGATAACCACCCCTCCATCCTTTATTTGGGGGAACAGTAAACTCTAGATCTGAAAGCAGAATCTATCAACCCTAAATCTCCAGGACAACGTTCTTCATATTCGAATATAACAATTGAGTATTCCAACTTTTTGGCCGAACCGCAGCTGTCGGGAGTTGGTCTCAGCATGAACCAGAGTGAGGCCTGAGGCTCTGTTGAAGCACTCTTTCATTTGAAGGCCTCTGGGCCCGGCCCTTATTCAAGCCCCTCCTGGACCACGGCCCAGTTCCCGACCTTACCTGTCTTCCTGCCTACCTGCTTGACTGGCTTTAGTCCTGCTATAAAAGTGATTATTCTAAATCTCAAAAATCTAATCATGCTGTTTCCCTGCTTGAAATTATTTAATATCTTGGCAGCGCTTTCTGGCTAGAAGTCCTAACTCCTCAGCCTGGCATCAGCCCTTCGTGATCTGGTCCCTCTGTGTCCCTCCAACTTTACTCCTTTTCTCCCCACGTGCCAGGCTCCACACCACACACATACCCGGCTCACCGTTTACCAGACGCGCTATGCCGCTCTAATCTCTGGCTTTACACCTGCTGTTTCCTCTGCCTACAACTCCCTTCCCAACCCGTCTTCACCCAAGCTGCCTCCTGATCACTTTTGAGGATGCAGCTCTGCTATTCTCTCCTTGAAGACGCCGTCTTTGACATTTGTGCCCCGCCTTGGCTGTGTGCTTTACCACATGTCTGTGCACCTTGACTTCCTTGTTTTTCAAAAAAGATCCTTTTCAAATAAAATTCACATATCAAAAAAAAAAAATCACACACATAAATGTAAAATTCAATGGAATCTATTATATTCACAGGTTGGGCAACCATCACTACAATCCAATTTCAGAATATTTTCATCAGCCCCAGAGAAAACCCCAAACCCACCGTTAGTTAATCCTTTTCTCTCAACTCTCCCAACCTGAGGCAACCACTGAGGTACTTTCTGTGTCTGTTTATTTGCCTACTCCACACATTTCATATGAAGGGAATCCTATAACATCCAGTCTTTGGTGACTGGTTTCTTCCACTTAGTGTAATGTTTTCAGGATTCATCCATGTTACAGTATGTATCAGTCTTGCATTCCTTTTTATGGCCAAATAATATTCCATTGTACAGATATGCCATATTTCGTTTATTCATTCATCAGTTGATAGATATTTGGGTTGTTTCCAGTTTTTAGCTTTTAGGGATAATGCTGTTACAATCTTTCATGTACAACTCTTTCGAGGACCTATGTTTTCATTTGTCTTGCATATAGACCTAGGAATGGAATCACTGAGTCATATGGAAACTTTACATTTAACATTTTGGGAAACAGCCAAACTTTTGCCCATACTGGCTGCACAATTTTACATTCCCACCAGCAAGGTATGAGGGTTCCAATTTCTCCACATCCTCAACATTTGTTTTCTGGGTTTTTTTATACATTTTGTTTTGTTTTTTATTATAGCCGTCCAAGTGGGCATGAAGTGCTATCTCAATGTAGTATTAATTTGCATTTCTCTAATGGCTAATGATGTTGAGCATTTTTTCATATATTTATTGACAACTTGTATATCTTCTTTGGAAAAATGTCTATTCAGATCCTTTGCCAATTTTTTAATTGGGTTATTTGACTTTTACTTATTAAGTGTTTATTATATATTCTGGATACATGGTCTTTATCATTATATAATTATATAATTTCTAAATATTTTCTCCCATTGTATGGGTTGTATCTTCAGTTCTTTATAGTATTGTTTATAGTACCGATGTTTTTAATTTTGATGAACTCCATTTCATCTATTTTTTTCTTTAGTTGCTTGTACTTTTAGTGCCACATCAAAAAAGCTTTTGCTTAACACAAGGTTATGAAGATTTATTCCTACTATTTTTCTAAGAATTTTATAGTTTTAGCATTTCTACTTAGGTCCTCGATTCACTTTAAGTTAATTTTCCTGTGTGGTGTAAGAAAAAAATTCAACTTCATTTGTTTTTTTTTAATGTGGATATTCAGTTTTCCCATACCATGTGTTGAAAGACTATTTCTTCCCCCATTGAATTGCCTTGGCACCACTGTCAAAATTCAGTTGACTATGAATGCAAGGCATTATTTATAGACTCATAATTATGTTTCATTGATCTGTACATCTATACTTATCATCAGTATCATAATATTAATTACTATAGGTTTATAGTAAATTTGATTTCAGGAAGTATCAGTCCTCCAATTTTGTTCTTTTTCAAAAATAGTTTTGGTTATTCTTGAATCTTTGCATTTTCATAATACCAGCTGGGATTTTGGTAGGGATTATGTTGAACCTATAGATCAATATTAACTCACTCTTCTGATTTATAAACATGGGATGCCTTTCCAATTATCTAGGACTTCTTTAATTTCTTTCAATAATGTTTTCTAGTTTTCAGAGTACAAGTGTTGAATTTACACTTACACTTGCGTTAAATTTACTCCTAAGAATTTTATTATTTTTGATGTTACTGTAAATGGAATTTTCTTTAATTTATTTTCAAATTGTCTATTCCTAGGGTATAGAAATACAATTGAATACTATATATTAATGATCTTGTATAGAAACAAGGTTTAACATCCAAACCAAAATGGTGAATTCCTTAAGGTAGTCCATATACAAGATTTTACCTTCAAGTCGAAATCATTTTTTCTCTCCTCCAATCCTAATGTCTTCTATTTCTTCTTACTGCCTAATCCTCCTTATTAGAACTTTCAAAACAATATTGAATAACAGCGGCCAGAGCAAACACCTTTGTCTTGTTGTTGATCGCAGGGAGAAAGTCTCTAGTCTTTTTGCCACCGAGTATGATGTTAGCTGTGGCTTTTCTGTGGATGTGCTTTCTCAGGTGGAAGAAGTGTCCTTCTAGTCTTATTTTATTGAGATTATTTATCATGGTGAGGTGTTGGATTTTGCCCAATACCTTCTGCATCTATTAATCTGATCATGGTTTTTTGTTGTTCTTTATTCTATTAATATGGTGTATTATGTTAGTTTATTTTTGAAAGTTAAATTAACCTTGAATTCCTGGGTAAATATCAGTGAGTTATGGTATATAATCCTTTTCATATGCTGTTAGATTCAGTTTGCTAGTATTTTATTCAAGATTTTTACATCTATAGGCATAAAAATGTTGGTCTGTAGTTTACTTTTCTTTTGATGTCTTTGATTTAGGTATCAGAGTAATTTGCCCTCAAATTCTTTACTTATTATAGGTCTATTCAAATTTTCTGGGTTTTTTTGAGTCATTTTCAATTGTTTCTGTCTGTCCAGGAATTGTCTCATTCCATCTAAGTTATCAAATTTTTGGTATAGAGTTGTTCATAGTATATAGTCTTATAATCCTTTTGATTCCTGTAAAGTCTGTAGTTATATTTCCTCTTCCATATATTTCCTCTTCCATTTCTGAGTTTAGTATTTTGAGTCTTCCATCGAGGGGAGAGGAATAGTTGGGAGAGGGTCAGTCTAGTTAAAAATTTCTCAATTTTGTTATTTTTTCAAAGAACCAACTTTTAATTATTCATTTGTTGACTTATTTATTTTTCTATTCTTTATATTTAATTCCAATTTAATCTTTCTTATTTCCTTATTACTATTTGTCTTAGGTTTACTTTGCTTTCCTTTTCTTCTATATCTTGAGATGGAAGTTACTTTGACTTAAGATCTTTCTTCTTTATGACTATAGGCATTTATAACTGTAGATTTCCCTCTACAAATGCTATTGTGTTTACATTTTCAATCATCACAAAATATTTTCTAATTTCCCTTGTTGGTTTTTGTTTGACTCATTGGTTATTTAGGGGTATGTTTTTAAATTTCCATATATTTGTGAATTTACCACATTTCCTTTTGTTATTTATTTCTAATTTTAATCTCTGCACCTCTGCTCTGGGGCTAAGCAGGGAGACAGAGACCCTCTCCTCCATAGTGAGATTCCTGGTCTAGAAATGAAGTGCTAGGTGGAATGTTAGCCCTTGGGCTTACTGGCTTACCTCTCTCAGTGTGAAGTCTCTAACTTACAAGTGACCTGGGGACAGGGAAATTTGGGTCCAGTATTCTCAGCACTTAGGGTAGAGCTTTCATACTATGAGTTGGGAGACGGTGGAAAGTGGAGACTCAGACCTCTAGGTTGCGATTGCCCAGAATAGATTTTCTCTATTATGTAGCTGGGGGGAGAGATCGAGGATGCTTGTGGCCTGCTCCTCCTAGGGAGAAACTCTAGCCTTTGAGTGTAAGCTGTCTCTTGGTCATGTCTGCCTGTAGTAGAGCTTCTATCCTGCTGAGCTGGCATGGGCAAGGGGGAAAAGAGGTCATGACTCAAATGCTAGACTATCACTGTTCTTACTACAATTTAGTAGATTTTCTTGAATAAGTGTTTCTCCATTGTTTGTATAAACCATTCCGTACAATTTAAATAGCTGTTTTATAATTTTAACCAGTTATTGTTTCACTGGTAAGAGTGTCCATGGAGCTCTTCCGACTTTCATCCTGGAAGTCACCACCCTGCATTCCCTTTGAAATGCATTTGCTTCTGTGTCATCCTTATCTGCTTGTGTGTTGGTCTTTTCCATTAGGCTATGAGGTCTCTGTGTTTAGGACTCTCTCTTATTCTTTGCTGTACACTGCCAACACCTAGCCCAATGCCAGGTGCAGCATAGGTGCTGAATAAATGCATGCCTAATGGATCCAAGTATGCAAACCTCTGGAGTTTCTCAGAGGTGTGGCAGTGCCTTGGAGAAGGGTCTTCCCTTGAATGAGAGAAAGACTTTTTTCAGTCCTTTCAAATGTCATGGTGAATATTTGTTCAGTCTGAAAGTTCTACTTAGCCTATTTGGTGGGCTATGTGGCTCAGATGTCAGTCCCCAAATAAATATGAACTGTTCGGTTACACAGACTGTAAGATTGCCTGTCAATCTAGAAAAGCAGAGAGATGAAAATGGTACCCATGGACATTATTCCATGAATCAAAAAAAAGGAGACATATATCAGATGACCTAAGTGTGCTGCTTCCCAGCTTCAGCCATCTTTTTGTCTTCCAAAGACCCCTCAAATCAGGAATAAACTAGAAACCTGCTGAGAAACAAGTTTTTCTTCTTAAACATTGAGAAAATAGGAGCAAATTTTACCAGAAAGCTAAAGAAAAGATGATAGAAAAGTTTGCATGTGTTAGGCCTCACTTAAGAGCACCGTTCTAATCAAAACAAATCCCTCCTTTTGGGGGGATGGCCCCAATACACACAGGTATACCCTGGTGAGCATGCCCTCTGGCCACAGCCTTAGAACTGGGACAGCCAGATTCTATCTTTCAGAAATTAAAACTCAAGAGTAGAAAGTCAAGAATCAGAGTGGTCCGACAACAGAGTCATATCAGTGTGGTGCTCTGCAGAGAAACTCCACACCCTTGCCTCTGAGGTTCCTGTGGACCCAAAAGGAGAGATATCATTCTCCCAATAAACTGCTTATTTGGCTTAATGAAGCCAGAGTCAGATTCTCTCATTAGCATCTTCTAAAAAGCAGCTCTACTGAGTTATAACTGAGATACAAACTGCACATATTTAACACAGGCAAACACCTGTGATATCATCACTACAATCAAAGTTACAGGCATATCCATCACTTCCCAAAGTTTCCCTGTATCTATTTATTTATTTAATTTTTATTTATTTTTTGAGACAGAGTCTCACTTTGTTGCCTAGGCTAGAGTGAGTGCCGTGGCATCAGCCTAGCTCGCAGCAACCTCAAACTCTTGGGCTCAAGCGATCTTCCTGCCTCAGCCTCCTGAGTAGGGGACTACAGGCGCGAGCCATCATGCCTGGCTAATTTTTTGTTTGTATTTTTAGTTGACTGACTAATTTTCTCTATTTTTGGTAAAGATGGGGGTCTCGCTCTTGCTCAGGCTGGTCTCGAACTCCTGACCTCAAGTGATCCTCCTGCCTCAGCCTCCTAAAGTGCTAGGATTACAGGCATGAGCCACCACGCCTGGCTCCATCTATTTTTTGATTGTTTATCTAGTCTCTCAACAAACTGTGACGTGCACAGTACTGTTATTAACCATAAGCACTGTCATATCGTTCACTAGCATCTTTCTGTATTGCACATTTTGTTTCTGTTATGTGCTCACTAGTGGCCTCTACTGGCTGAAATTGGATTTATCCTTCCCTCACACACACTCATAGAAACACAGCCACAGAGATTTTAGGGTGTTAGAATATATTTGAGGCAACAAAAAAACGTTCTTTGGAATCTCTCTGGAGTCTTTGTGTCATAAGGATGCCAGAAACAGACAGGCAGGAGCCAAAGAAAGGGAGATGGGTTGCTGAGCAGCCTAGTGTAAGGACAGATGGGCAGATCCCTAGCAGAAACAGAATAGTAAAATCTCTCTACCTGCATTGTGCATCTGTGGGCACCTGCTGAGAGCCTGGAGAGCAAACCACAAGTGAGACTGCAGTGGATTGCCCTTGAATGTATTTTTCATTGCTTCCTGCAGACTCTCCCAGCATCTGCTTGCCCCCTGGTCAACTGTAGTGTCCTCTGTCCTAATTATCGTTAGCAGCTGCTGTTGGGACGTTAAGTGGCTGAGTGAAAAGTCTCAGTTGCCAGACTTGGACTGAAATCCCATTTCCACCACTAACTGGCTATGAGATCCTGAGAAATACACATGACCTCATTATACTCTGGTCTCCTTATCTGAAAATAAGGAAACCCGTTTCATTGGATAGTCATGAGGACTGAATGAGGTATTACCAATGCAGCAATGATGAATGGTTTGCGCATACATAAAATTGTATTTTTAAAGATGATTAGTACGTTTAGCTACTAGAATCATATGAATGGATAATTATGAGCTGAGACCACAATATCTCAAGTTTGATCTATGTTAAAATGGTGATTTGACTCCCAATATAAAGTAATATTTATTTCAGCCTACTTGTGGGACATAAATGATTCATTCGAAATAGTGATTAACACAATATGTTCTATTATTTCAACTATATTTATAAATACATATGTGCATATTACAGCTTTGAAAGGAATTTTATGATGATCACCAAATCTGGTATCAAGTCATTATGAAAATTTTGCTGTGATAATAAGCTTGTCCAGCCTAGTTAATAGGAATATGGTCAGAGCTTTTGTTCTTCCTAGAAAACTAAAAGCACATGGAATACAGTAGGTGCTAAAAATGGGTAATTATGTCCTTAATTCTTTTCTAGATGGTGATCTCCTCTAGGCATAGCCCATATTTTTTCATATTTGTATCTTCATTAACATTAACTAGAAGGGCTTCCTGTTAAACGTGTGTTTAATGAATGAAAGATGAAAGGAAAGAAAGAGAGAGAGAGGAGGAAACAAAGGAAAAGCCTCCCTGGGTTGAGTTCACCTTCTGAAATACCTTCTCCTTCATTTCAGTGCCCTCAGCCCAACTCAAAAACTGCATCACAACTCCCCACCCTGCGTCTGTTTCCTCAGTGTCCAGCACTCTGTAATTATTTTCTTAATTGTAGTGTTGATGCCCGTGAACAATTTAATTAGGTCACTTCATGGATAGCGTTTCCCTGGGAGTGGCACTTATTTACTTTAGAGGAAAACACAATATCAGCTCAAAGAGGCTGTCCGTGTGAGGGCTCTTCGCATCCCACCAGGATGTCAGGAACCTGGTCCATGAACGGGGCTTCTCTGGCCCCGCCTGCCTTCCCCTGCGGCCTGGCCGTGCCGGGGCATGCGCACTCAGTCTGAGCCCTGGAACGCGCAGTCGCCACACCAGCTAGTCACACTCGGAAGGAAATAACTGAACAGAACAAACATGGAAAAACTATCGAGTTTTTCATAGCAAATTATGCATTCCCATTTAATTGAATCTTGACCTTCGACTTTTTCCTGCCTCTTTCTTACCACATACTTTCCCACCCTGCAGTTGCTGTGGGATGATTGCAGTCTCCCCTGCAGTCATAAATTACCTATATCCTATCTATAAAATGACCTTATTTTGAGAGACAATAGCTGCAATAAACAAAGCCTATAAATCAGCTGATGCCTAAGTCCAAGATTTTAAATAATTTATGAATTTTCCTGACTTACATGGAGCTTCGGAGGATGACTGAATCCGGGGAGAAAGCTATTTCTTGAGAGCTGTATTTCATTAGTAGTTTTCCACCAGTTTAAAAAATATATATTATAGGAACCTGGAAACTAAGCAGGGCACATAGTATGAGACCAGGCTGTTTTCTGGTTGGGAAAAGATTCTTCACTTTAGAAAAAAATAATGTTAATTCATCGAGAGTCAATTTTAATCTTTTTTTCTTCAACAATTATGGGAGCGAGTTTCTTCTTTGAATACTATTGTTTTTGCTTTAATTATCCTAAGTATGGATTATCTGCAGTTTCCAAAATTTGTTGAGATGTTGTCTAACTCCATTTTATTCACGCTTCAAATGTATGTCTTCCTTACTGCATATGAAAAACTCTAATGTGGCATTAAAAATCTTTGTTTTTGATAAATAGGGTTTTAGGTGCAAGACATGTTATTTAAGTTACACATGAAAAGAAATGAAGAGATTTTACTGTTACATAGCAGTAGAGAATAACATTTAACTGACTCCATTGACATTAATGTATCCTGAATCATTACTACTATTGTGCGTAGAAAATATATTGGTATTTTTGGGTTTTATCTTTGCCAACTGCTGAGTGTTACACAATCACTGAATAACAGAGTTTAAAGGGACATTAACTGTCTATTAATTTAATCCCTCATTACAGCCTCAATAGAGTTAGGTATTTGCCCAAAAATAAAGAGATTGTTTCATAGGAAAATATTTATTATCATATTATGAGATCAAATTTACTAAAGAAATGATAGAAAGAAGAAATAGAATAAAAATTAGAGAAGAATTGAGAGGAAGTAAAAAAAAAAAACAAAACTTACACCTTTAAAATAGGCCATCCAGTTCAGATAGAAACAGATTATTTCAGGTAACTTAAGTTTATTCCAGAGGCAGAAAAAGTAGAGAATTTTCTAACTCATACCATAAGGCCAGAATAATCCTGGTGCTAAAACCAAACAAAAATAACATAAAATTAAAAATGTATCAGCTTTGCTTATTAATGTAGATATTAAAGTCCAAATAAAATGATAAACTATTAAGCATAGCTACTATTTTGAAATAATAATACATTTTGGCAAACCAGAGTTTAACTGAAGAATTCAAGGATAGTTCAACAATGTGGAATCTATTAATGCCATTTACCATATTATGAGATTAAATGAGAAAAAATATGATGATCTTGGTAAATGC
>CAUYSK010047134.1:0-13830 GCA_963575035.1 Avahi laniger | reverse complement strand
ATATATAAGAATTGCATCTATTAGATATTGGGCAGGGGGGAGGGGGGAGGAGGGAGGAGGGGATGGGTATATGTGTACACAAAGAGTGCAATGTGCACCACGCAATAGGATGGACATATTTGAAACCTGGACTGAGGGGGGAAGGGGGGGGCAGGGGCAACATACGTAACCTAAACATCTGTACCCTCATATTATGCTGAAATAATAAAAAAAAAAAGAATGATGACCTGAATTTTTCCAAACTAAATCTTCCTAAAGAGTGAACACAGCTGAAAATATAATTTTCCTCAGGCACTCTGAAAGATTTGTGGAATTTACAGAAATTCAGCAGGGAATCACATTAAGTGTGTTTCGATCAGCAGGAATGTTTTGTATTTTATGGTTTTCTTCCATGCAAATATACTCCTCAGAAGATATATTTTAAGTTAGGTGAATTTTTAAAAAATACAAGTGCCATGTACATATTAGAGTTGATGGCAAATGCATGAAAAATTACTCATAATTTTAAAGGAAACCTTGCATTGATGCCACATTCCTCCCTTTTGTGAGAAGTAATGAGCTTTGATTATAATTTAGGGTCTGACTTAAACATCTTTCTTGCCTGTTAGTCTTGAAGCAGTATTTCTAATATGTCACTTGAGGAGCAAAACAAGAAAAAAAAAGTAAATAGGAGAGTAAAAATAAGGAAGTATTTTTTTTTACCACAGTGCTGTTGCAGGAGCAGAAATTTGTATGACAGAATGTAATAGCAGTGGCAGCTAGTCGAGATTTTTCTAAAACCCAATGTTCCTAGTACATTATGCCACATAATGGTGGCAATGAGAGAAGAACGAAAGAAACAGAGGACAAAAGTCCTCTTAGATTTGGTGCTTAGACCCTAAAGAGGTCAACAGATGATTTTATAGTCTCCAATTATAGCAAATGTAGCAATAACCAACTCCTATCAATTTGCTCCCTGGAATTGCTGTTCAGCGATCAATCTGTCTTCCAAGTCACAGCCTATCCTTAGAACCCCTGAGACTCACAAGTGGTGTATAAAACAATGTCTGGGAACAGGACATAGTGAAGAGATCTGCTCTAGTTTTCTGAAGATTTTCTCTGTGGTGATGTAATTAATGACACTGGGAAGATCCAAATGCTTTGAAATATCGTCCTTGCTAAAATGACACTGAGCTGGAAAGTCTGCAGTTAGCACTTATTGTTGGCTTAAAATTTAATCCAAAAATCTCTAACCAAAAGAAGGTGAAAAATATTAAAACACTAGTGTGAGTTAGTTTATTGGATAATTTACCAACTTATTATCTGAGTACAAAGCCCAGTGATAATTATATCTCCAATAAATAAATTTTCTATTACTGAATTTGGAAAGTGACAAATTTTGGGTCTATATCACAAATTTAAAAGGGCTGCTGTTTTCAAACATATGAGTTAAAACTTTAAAGTCTCTACAAGGAAACATATGAGGAAAAGTTAGTGAACTTGAGTTAGATAAAAATTTCTTAAAAAAATATACTTATAAAATCACTTTATGAGCAAGCTGCAAAATGTTCAACAAGCACATGTTCAGTACAGTCTCTCTTGGCATCTGAGGGTGACTGGTTCCAAGACAATTCCCACCCTCCTGGGATATAAAAAGACCTGAATGTTCAAGTATCTTATATAAAATGGTATGGTATTTGCATGTAACTTACAAAGACATACTCCCATATAATTTAAATCTATAGATGACTGAAAATATCTAATAAAATATAAATAGTTGATACATCATATTTCTTATTTTTATATTTTATAGTTATTTTTAATTTTTAATCAAATATTTTTCATCCATGGTTGATTAAATCTGTGGGTGTGGAACCTGCAGATATGAAGAGCCTATTGTGTAATTAGTGGGAAAATGCAAATTAAAGTCAAAGTGCAATACTCAGAATGGCTGAAATAAAATAAGATGACAATAGTAATTCAAGATGGGTAAAAGACTTTAATATAAGATATGAAACCATAATAATTCCAGAAGAAAATGTAGGAGAAACTCTTCTAGATATCAGCCTAGGCAAAGAATTTATGACTAAGATTCCAATGGCAATTACAGCAACAATGAAAATAAATAAATGGGACTTGATTAAGTTGAAAAGCTTCTGCACAGCTAAGGAAATGATCAACAGTACAAATAGACAACCTACAGAATGGTAGAAAATATTCACAAGCTGTATATCCAATAAAGGGCTAATAATCAAAATTTACAAACAACTCAAGCAAATCAGAAAGAAAAAAACAAACAACCCCATTGAAAAGTGGGCAAAAGACATGAACAGAAGCTTTTCGAAAGAAGATAAATGGCAATAAACATGAAAAAATACTCCACATCACTAATTATCAGAGAGATGCAAATTGAAACCACAATGAGATATCACCTTACCCCAGTTAGAATGGCTTTTATTAAAAAGTCCAAAGACAATAGATGCTGGTGTGGATGTAAAGAGAAAAGAACATTTCTCACCATTAATGGGACTGCAAATTAGTACGACCTCTGTGGAAAACAGCATGGAGATTCCCCCAAAAACTATAAGTAGACCTACCATTTGACCCAGCAATCTCACTACTGGGTATCTACCCAAAGGAAAAGAAGCCATTTTATCGAAAAGATATATGCACCCAAATATTTATTGTAGCACAATTGACAATTGCAAAGATGTGGAATCAACCCAAGTACCCATCGATTCATGAGTGGATTAATAAAATGTCATATATGTATACCATGGAGTACTACTCAGCCATAAAAGGTATAAATTAATGCCTTTTGCAACAATCTGACTGGAACTGGAGACCATTAACCTAAGTGAAGTATCTAAAGAATGGAAAAACAAACACCACATGTATTCAGTATTAAATTGGAATTAACCAATGAACACACAAGTGTCCAGAGGGAAGTAAAACTTAGTAGAAATCATGCAGGGGGGAGGGGGAGAGGATGGGTGAAAAACCACCTAAAAGGTACAGTAAACTCTATTTGAGTGATAGGCACACTTACAGCCGTGACTCAAGCATTACAAGAGTGATCCATGTAACCCAAACCATTTGTACCCCCATAATATTTTGAAATAAAAAAAAAATGACAATAGCAAATGTTGGCAAAGTTGCATAGCAATCAGAACTCATGCATTACTGGTCGGAATGGTTTGGTAGCTTCTTATAAAGTTAAACATGCACATACACTGTTTGAAAAAGGGCTTGTCTCCATGGATAGACAACAAAGGTGGTCTCCAGCACACAGGCTGCAGCAGAAAGCTCTGCAGGCACTGAACACGGATGCTACCAATGCCATTGTTTTGCCTTGGAGATACACCCTATTCTATGCAGTTCATCACTTTTCAAGATTCTTTGTTCTAAAACCACACCATTTCTATTTTTGGCATAGAATTTTTATTTTTCAATAACTCTTATATAATGCCAATAACCAGAAAAGTTTTTGAAGTCAAAGTTGAATTTTAAATGACCACAGGAACTAAAAGTTTTATAAAACTAATTTTCTAAGCACACCAATATAATCTTTTATATAATATATACCTAAATCATTCCTTAGAAACTATTGAAATGTATTAATACTTTATAAGATACAGTGAATATTAAATTATATTTCCCTTAGGTGCTAAGTTTGTATCTGCAACTACCTGCTGAACTTCTCAGTTTTGAATATCATATTCAAGATACCACGCATTCAGGCTGGGCGTGGTGGCTCACGCCTGTAATTCTAGCACTCTAGGAGGCCAAAGCGGGCGGATCGTTCTGAGCTCAGGAGTTCGAGACCAGCCTGAGCAAGAGCGAGACCCCATCTCTACCAAAAATAGAAAGAAATTAACTGGACAGCTAAAAATATATATAGGAAAAACTAGCTGGGCATGGTGGCGCATGCCGGTAGTCCCAGCTACTTGGGAGGCTGAGGCAGTAGGATCACTTGAGCTCAGGAGTTTGAGGTTACTGTGAGCTAGGCTGACGCCACGGCACTTGTCCCAGGCAAGAGAGTGAGACTCTGTCTCAAAAAAAAAAAAAAAAAACAAAAGCAAAAACAACAACAAAAAAAAGATACCATGCATTCAAAAGAGAATTTGAATATCACATATTAAAAGATATAAATATTTGAGCTTAGCACCCATAGACTTGCCCTTGTTCTTTTTTTTCATCTATTATTAATATTTAATATATACATAAGAAGACATTTTATGGGAAAGTCATCAACATGGGTATGGTAGTTATCATAGGGTGAGGGGATGTCAGGTGATTATTATCTTTTTATTATTATTATTTCAGGATATTATGGGGGGTGCAAACATTTTGATTACATGTTATGACTTTGCCACACCCAAACCATGATTTGAGGCATGTTCTATCCCCCCTACAATGCTCATGGCATCCATTAGTTGTGAGTTTACCCACCCCCAACCCTACACCCCTTGAAGAATATTACTACGGTGTGATCAGTTAGTGCCAATTTGATGGCGAGTACATGTGGTGCCTATTCTTCCATTCTTGTGATATCTCGCTTTGGAGGATGCACCTCTTATATTTTCCAAGATAGACCTTGTTCTTGAATTTCTTCTTCATTAGCAATGGTGCCTGGGTTTTTATCACTAGTTCCCCCCACCTGCTACTGAGTATCCTGAACATTTAAATTGAGCACTCCCTTCCTGAAATTTTCTACTTGCAAAATGAGATTAATAACAATATCTACCTCATGTGGTTTTAATGAGGAATGAATGCATTATTATCTTAATGAGGAATACGTACACTTGATAGAAAATATTATGTAATTGTTAGCTTTTATTATTCTTAGACTTTTACTATCACTTAACCTCACATGACATCAATCATGGAAACACAGATCTGCTATTTGCTTATTAAATGTTAATTATACTTAATAGTGCTGTTAAAACAAGAGGTATTAGAACATTTCTTGCCATGAAAGGCAATCAATACATACAACAATTACAAGGAGAATTAGCTTTTTTTAAATCAGAATTGATCAAGCTATCTAAAAAGCATGCTACAATTAGTACATTCAAAATCCTCCCAGAGATAAATAAAAAAATAAACTACATGGAAAAAATATTAGAAAATTATGAATAAGAAAGAACAGACATGAAATAAAAAAATTGACTATGAAAAATAACCAAGTGAATATTTTAGAAATTTAAAAAGTAACCAGTAAAATAAAAATTATACTACAGATTTGAAATTGCATAAGAAAATTGGAACATAGGACATTGTTGCCCCACAAAAAAATAGAAAATTGGAAAGTAAAACTTCGGATATTATCAAAAATAAGAGTTAGAAACTATGGAAGAGAAATTAAGAAAATTGAACATAGACTGAAAAGCTCTAATGTGCATTTAATGAGGTTTCCAGGAAACAAAAAAATAAAGAACATGGTGAAGAGCTAATATCTTACAGATATTTCCGGAAATGTTTCCAGGAATTAAGAAAGACCTGAGTCCTCAGATTGAAAGATGTCACAAATAGCAGTCAAGACAAATCATAAATGAAAATGACATGAATGCTTAGGTAGGGGAAGGCAACTCTACAAAAAAAATCAAAAGTCAGTTTGTATTGATCGGAAGACTCAGCATAGACAGTAGTTGGTAAATCTAACTAAACTTACTCATCTCCAAGAAACAGAAGGAAGTCAGCATGGTCAAGAATTTATGTCAGAAAATTCAGCAAAATTATTCTATACAGATAGAAGGACAAGCTTCTAGTCCCTAAAATGTTCACATGGTGTGTACAGAATTTTGAGTGAAAATTATTTCTGACTAATTGTCACATCAGACTATCAGAAAGTTCAATAATGCCTCTCAGGGCACAGCCAGATCACACGCACACACACATACACACACACACACACACACACACACACACACACAGATGGATTGGGCATTTCTGTGGTTAGGCTAGTCTGGACATATGACAGGAATAGCTCATGAGGCCTCATTAACTTTGAAGATAAGCAACATAAAACATAACTAAAGAGAACATTGCCAAACAGGGTTTGCAGTTATAAACATAGTCCTCATGTATCATCCTCCTATGGTAACAGCTATCAATATTATAGGTATAAATCCAGTCCTCAGTTTGGGGCTGGAGAATGAGGAATACAATCTGACACTCAAAGTCTCTTTGAGTCAGGCTACTAGACTTCTGCAAAATAACATAGCGAAACTGAAGAATTTGAACAATAAGAGCATTTAAAACTATAAAGGGACAACAATCAGAATATCAACAGTTGTTTCAGAACTAATAAAATGCTATGAGGCAATGAATATCTTCAAAATGTGAAGGCAGAATTACTATCTGTTTAAAATTCTATGCCTATATTCTATGACAAACTATTAATATATCCCCAAAATGAGAATAAAATAAATATATTTTCAGATATAAAAGAGCAAAGAGAACTTAATATGTATAAACCATTATCAAAGAAATTACTAGTTAGAGAATTAATAAAGCAAAAGAAAAATGAACCCATAAAGAAATTATGAGTAGAGTATCAGAAAAGCAGGACCAAGTCTAAAAAAATTGCTGAAAATAATCACAGTTAATGCTAGGATTTATGTGTGTGTGTGTGCATGTGTGTGTGTGTGTGTGTGTGTGTGTGTGTATTTAAAACAAAATAGAATACTACGGAATATATCATAGGGGTTGAAAAAAGTAATCATTAGAAGATCTTCTTAACATAAGACACAAAGAAAACTATATATCTAAATATGTGTATTAAATATTTGTAGAAAACTACCCCCAAATGCAAAGTATAATGTCCAAACCAGTGGATACAAAAAGAACAAAAACATTTTAAATGTGAAAAGAGGTAGGTGTCTCTTATTAAAACTGCAATTCTAGAACTTGCTTCTTCTCTTGCCATTATTTTCAGGTTATAGTTTGAGTTTGACATACATTTCACAAACAATTTATAGTATTAAAGGGAATAAATTATAGACAAGTTTCAAGTATTTTTGTTATTATATAAACCTTTAGTATAGTCTGATCATCAACTTATTAATCTTCTTAATAGCTTCATTAATTTTAAGGCTCCACAATTTGAATTTCCTCATTGACTAAATATGTATACTGAGGAAGAAAACGTTTTTTGATTATTTTTTGTTAAAATACTAATTAGGATCCCCAGGGCAATAATTAAAAAAATAACTGAAAAAAAGCATACTAAAAGGAAAAGGAATTAGAATGATACACTTAAGAGATTGGTATTAGGGTGTGGAGAAAGTGGAACCTCTGTGTCTTGCTGATGGTGATGTAAAACAGTGCAGCAGCTAGGCAAAGCAGTGTAGTGCTTCCTCAAAAGTTAAATATGGAGCAACCATAGGATTCAGCACTTCCCTTTCTTTTTATTTTGCAGGGGCATATATTCAAAAAGTTTGAAAACAGGAACTTGAGCAGATATTTGTATACCAAAGTTTATTGCAGCATTATTCATAACAGTGAAAAGGTGGGAAAAAAGCAGTGTCTATAAACAGATGAATAGACAAATGTGGGACAATCATATCATGCAATGGTCCTCAAAATTTTTGGCACCAGGGACCGGTTTCATGGAAGACAATTTTTCCATGGACTGGGGGATGGAGGGGGAGACAGGTTTCAGGATGATTCAAGTGCATTACACTTATTGTGCACTTGCATTTTATTCCTATTATTATTATACTGTCACTTGGTGCTCACTGGCATGGTTTTGATATGAGTCTACAGGCAATTAATTTATTATGGTCTCTGTGCAGTCAAACCTCTCTGCTAATGATAATCTGTATTTGCAGCCACTCCCCAGTGCTAGCATCACTACCTCAGCTCCACCTCAGATCTCAGGCATTAGATTTTCATAAGGAGTGTGCAGTTAGATCCCTTCCATGCACAGTTTACAGTAGGGCTCACGCTCCTATGAGAATCTAATGCCGCTGCTGCTCTGACAGGAGGCAGAGCTCAGGAAGTGATGTAAGCGATGGGGAGTGGCTGTAAATACAGATGAAACTCTGCTCACTCACCTGCCACTCGACTCCACCCGTTCAGCACAGTTCCTAACAGGCCATGGACTGGTACCGGTCTGCAGCCTGGGGATTGAGGACTGTAGATATAATGGAATATTAATCAGCCATAAAGAATATAAAATTCTAATATATGTTATGACATACATGGACCTTGATAACATTATGTTAAGTGAAATCTGCCAGACATAAAAGGAGAAATATCATTCTGCCTATATGAGGTACCTAGAATAAACAAATTCAAAGAGATGGTGAGTAGAATATAGGTTACCAGGGGCTGGGGGTGGTGAAGGGATGAATGGGGAGTTATCTCTTAACTGGAACAAAGATTTCATTGGGGATGATACAAATATTTGGAGGTATAGACAGTGGCAATGGTATTTAATACCCCTGAATTACACACTTACAAATGGTTAATATGGTAACTATGGTATGCATATTTTACCACAATAAAAAACTAGCAAAACAAATATAGCAACATATAAAAAAATGATATACCATGACAGAATGTGATTTTTCTCATGAATGCAGGTTTGCTTTGTATTTTATTGTATGTAATACACTATACTAATAGGATAAAGGACAACACTGCATAATCATCCTCACAGACACAGAGAAACCAGTGTGACAAATCCAGCATCCTTTAAGGATTGAAACACTCAACCAACCCCGAATGGACGTAACTCCCTCCAGTCAATAATAGACATCTGTGAAAATCCCACAGCTAACATCATACTTAATGATAAAAGATCAGGAAAAAAAGAAAAATTTTACTGGAGGTTCAAGTCAGAAAATTAAGCAAGAAGAAAGGATATTTGGATTAAAAAAGTAAAAAACAAACAATCTCTATTTGCAGATGCCATGATCTTATACACAGAAAATTCTACGGAATCCACTAAGAAAAAGCTGTTAGGTTGCAAGATAAAATATCATTATAAAATATATGTTTATAAATTAGCAATGAATAATAAACGTATGAAAAACTTTCATTTATTGCAGCATTAAAAACTAAGGAATAAATTGAACATAAGAAATGCATGAGTTTTACACAGAAAACTATAAAACATTGTTGCAAAAATTAAAAGGAGATCTAAAGAAATAAAAAAGACATCTATACTTTATGGATCAGAAAACTTAATATTGCTAAGATGGCAACACTCCACAAATTGTTCTACAGAGTCAATACAATTCTTGCCAAAATCTGAGCCTGATTTTAATAGAGATTGACAAGTCGATATTAAAATTTATATGGAAATTGAATTTGATCAGAATAGCCAAAGGATCTTAGAAAAAGAAAACAACTTTGGAGGATTAATAATTCCTAATTTTAAATCTACTACAGAAAACAAGACAGGGTAGTAGAAGAATAAGGATAGACATGTACACCAATGGAATATATTTAAGAGTCCGGAAATTTACCCTTACATTTATGGTCAATTGACTTGTGATGGTGGTGCCAAGACAACTCAATGGGACAAAACAGTCCTTACAACAAATGGTCCTTGGATAAGATGATATCCACATATTGTAGAATGAAGTTGGACCACCAGCCTCACACCATATACAGAAACTAACTCAAA
This sequence comes from Avahi laniger, assembly GCA_963575035.1. Taxonomy (NCBI): domain Eukaryota; kingdom Metazoa; phylum Chordata; class Mammalia; order Primates; family Indriidae; genus Avahi; species Avahi laniger. Next base: position 4,211 of record CAUYSK010047134.1, on the reverse strand, counting down.
ATGAGTTATAGACCTAAGTGTAAGCACTAAAAGTATAAAACTCTTGGTATAAAACATAGGAATAAATCTTCATGGCCTTAGTTTAAGCAGTGGTTTCTTAGATATGACACTGAAAACACAAGGGACAAAAGAAAAAAAGGAAAATTAGACTACATCAAAGTTAAAAACTTTTGATTATTACTGAGGGAGGAGCCAAGATGGCGGATGAGAAAAGCTGCCAGTCAGAAGGTCTCTGCAAAAAAGACGAGTTTTAGAAGAAAGAGAAAAAAAAATAAGCTAGCAGAGAAACATAGATCGGGTGAGGGTCAAAAGGAAGGGTGCCTGAAACTACAGGAGACTCCACGGGAAGACGTTGCAAAGGAGAACTGGAAGGAGAAAGGTCCTGAGAGGCTGGGAGACCAGTGACAAGGGTAGGTGGAGCGGCTAAATTCCCCCTCCCTTGCATCTCGGACTGCTAGTGGGCTCCTGAGCGGCTGGAGAGACCTGCCGACACCAGCCCAGAGATGGCTGCCACCAGTGAGCAGTGGCCTCTTGTGGACTCAGCGCCGGGCTCCCAGCTCCCTCGGGGCACCTCCCCGGGCGCAGACCTGAGACTAGTGGCAGGAGCCATAGTGCTCCATTTTCTCATTACCCCTCCCTACCCGTGTGTGCCCAGAAAGACAATTTAGCCATGACATGGAGGCATCTCCAAGGAACGGGACCTTTCCTTTTGCGGCCCTATAGCAGACTGAAGGGTATTCAGACTGTGAGTTCCCTACCTGCAAGCCCTCCCAGGTGCTACTTGCCTGGGAACTCCAGGAGAGTGGGGAATATCCTGAGGTGGAGTGAAATCAATCCAGCTTGTGCACCCTGTAGGTGATTCAAGGCCAGCACCGCCTGCCTCACCCTCCCCAGCAGGATCAGGAATTGATCTCCAGGGTCCAGGGGACAGGCCTGAAGACCAGACCCCGTACACCCAGGTCACGATCGCACTGCCCTGGGGCACGGAGGTGAGATCTTTGAAAGAGCCTACTGAGGAGTGTATATCTTCAGGCACAGATCAGCATGCCTGACCAGCAACTCTCCTCCTAAAAAAGGGCTGTGCACCCAGCTCAGGCTACGATCCTGGGTAGGGAACTTCCTGGCCCACATCACAGCCAGGGGAGATCCATCGGCCTGAGGCCCCGCTTGCTGGCAGAAGTCTGGGAGAGGACACGGAGAGGGGGAGATTGGAGGGGAGTGGGACCTGCTCCAGAGTGTAGGTCTTGGACAGACCCACCCCACAAGCCCAGACTTTCAGCTGAGTGGAGCCATTTCAGCCCCTCCAGGAAGCTCTGAACAGAAACAAAGAGCAGAATGTTGACCCCTGCTAACAGCAGTTGTGAAGCCTGAGGGTAGGCTTACCCAACCCAGCCCCACCCAGACTCACTCCTGGTCCTGCCCCCACTGAGGTGGAGAATAAGGACAGCTCAGGTTACGATCCTGCATAGGGACATCCTGACCCACGTCACAGTCAGGGGAGATCCATCGGCCTGAGGTCCCGCTTGCTGGCAGAGGCCTCGGATAGGCCACAGAGAGGCGGAGAGTGGAGGGGAGCGAGACCTGCTCCAGAGTGCGGGTCTTGGACAGCCCCAGCCCCAAGCTAACACTTTCAGCTGAGTGGACCCATTTCAACCCCTCTGGGCAGCTTTGTTCAGAAACAAAGAGTAGACCTTTGAACCTGCTAGCAGCAGTTGTGGAGCCTGAGGGAAGGCTTGCACAACCCAGCCCCAACCAGACTCACTCCTCCCACTGAGGGGGAGAATAAGGACACACCTGGAAATCCCAGGGACCCAATCACCACCCAAGGCACAAGAGGGCCTCCCTAGAGGAATAAGAGTTAGCTACAGGACCCAAAAACAGCATTGCAGCTCGCTCCTCCCTGCAAGTGCCACCTACTGACAAGAAGGTCATCCTGCACACCCTTTTACTGCATCTACTGATTCATCATAAAGGGTGTGGTCGAATCTCACGCCCAAACGTCACCTACTGGCTCAGAGACTAAACAGGGCATGTCATTATCCTAACGAAAATTTAAAGGCAAGAAGGAAAAACTGATCCAGATGGCAAGGAACCAGCGAAAGAACTCTGGAAGTATGAACACTGAAACGGAAAGCACACCCCCAAAGAGGAACAACAGCTCCCCAGCAATGGACATTAACCAAACTCAGAACACTAAAATGAAAGAAGAAGAATTTCAAACATGGATTGCAAGAAAACTGAATGATATACAAGAAAAAATGTATCGCCAACACAAAAAAACCACAAAAAAAATCCAGGACTTGGAAGAAAAATTCACTAAAGACATTGAAATATTAAAGAAAAATCAAACGGATCTCCTGGAAATAAAGAACTTACACAGGGAACTATAAAACACTGTGGAAAGCCTCAAGAACAGGGTAGATCAAACAGAAGAAAGAATCTCAGAAATTGAAGACAACTCCTTCCAATTAAATAAGTCAGTCAGAGAAATCGAGAAGAAAATTAAGAGAAAAGAAACAAGCCTACAAGAAATGTGGGATTATGTGAAAAAACCGAACTTGAAGGGGATAGGGATTCCAGAAGGTGAAGAAGAAAACACTCAAGGGCTGGATAAGCTATTTGAAGAATTAATAGAGGAGAATTTTCCAGGCCTTTCTAAAAATCTAGATATACAGGTACAAGAAGCTCAACGGACCCCAGGGAGATTCAATGCAAATAGGAAGACATGATGTCACGCAGTCATCAGATTGACCAAAATAGCCACTAAAGAGGCCCTTCTATGAGCTGTAAGGTGAAAGAAACAAGTAACATACAAAGGAAAGCTCATCAGAATAACTCCATATTTCTCAACTGAAACCCTACAAGCAAGAAGAGCCTGGGGCCCCATTCTCACTCTTCTGAAACAGATTAATGCCCAGCCTAGAATCTTGTACCCTGAAAAACTAAGTTTCATATATGAAGGAGAAATAAAGACATTCTCAGATAAGCAAAGACTGAGGGAATTCATCAAGACAAGACCAGCTGTCCAAGAAGTACTCGAAACAGAATTACACAAGGATCAGCACAATAAACACTCTCGAATGTGAAACCACTCAAAAGTTAGAGATCAAAGGCTAGATTCCACAATGGCTCAAGACAAAAAACAAAGCAACAAAATGCAACTATACAGAAGATTAATAAAACCAAAAGTTGGTTCTTTGAAAAAATAAACAAAATTATCACAACTTTGGCTAAACTAACAAAAAACAGAAAAGAAAAATCTCTAATAAGCTCCATCAGGAACAAAAAAGGAAAAGTTACAACTGATGCCGTGGAGATTCAAGATATAATTTATCAATATTACAAAAACCTTTATGCACATCAACTGGAAAATGTGGAGGAAATGGAAAAATTTTTAGAAACACACAGCCTTCCTAGGCTTAACCAGGAAGAAATAGAATTCCTGAAAAGACCAATTTCAAGGACTGAAATTGAAACAGCAATAAAAAACATTCCAAAAAAGAAAAGTCCCTCACCAGATGGTTTCACACCCAAATTTTACCACACCTACTAAGAAGAACTGGTGCGTATCCTGCAGAAATTTTTCCACAGCATTGAGAAGGATGGATTCCTCCCCAACACATTTTATGAAGCCAACATAACCCTGATACCAAAACCAGGAAAGGGCGCAACAAAAAAGGAAAACTACAGACGAATATCCATTATGAATATAGATGCAAAAATTCTCAACAAAATTCTAGCAAACCGAATCCAGGTCCTTATTAAGATAATAATCCATCATGACCAAGTGGGATTCATTGCAGAGATGCAGGGATGGTTCAACATACGCAAATCTGTAAACGTAATTTACCACATAAACAGAAGCAGAAACAAAAACCATATGATTCTCTCAATAGACGCAGAAAAATCATTTGACAAAATTCAACACCCTTTTATGATAATAACACTTAACAAAATAGGCAGAGATGGGGCTTACCTAAAAATGATACAAGCCATTTATGACAAACCCACAGCCAACATCCTACTGAATGGGGAAAAATTGAAAGCATTCCCACTTAGAACTGGATCCAGACAAGGTTGCCCACTATCTCCACTTCTATTCAACATAGTGCTGGAAGTCCTGGCCACAGCAATCAGGCAAGAGAGTGGGATTAAAGGCATACAAATGGGAACAGAAGAGATCAAACTCTCACTATTTGCTTATGACATGA
>CAUYSK010047130.1:0-18275 GCA_963575035.1 Avahi laniger | reverse complement strand
GATGTTTCTGTTACATATGTTGCCCTTGCCCCCACCTCCCTCCCTAAGTCCGAGTTTCAAATATGTCCATCATTTGGGTGGTGCACATTGCACTCTTTGTGCATGCATATACCCCTCCTCTCCTCCCTCCTCCCCCCTCTTTTTTTTTCTAATTTGGAGGCAAATATAGTGTTACTTTTTCTCCTGAGTGTAAGATAAATTTTTGAAAACACACAGATCTTTTTAATCAGATTTTTAACATTGTCAACTAGCTTGTATAAGAATCAGAAAGAAAATTGTGATGCAGTTCTTTTTTTTTTTGAGTTATCAGTGAGTTGACAGAATGTTTGCAAAGTTTTACTTTCTTACTACTTAATGACTTTTAAGAGTATTGTATTTAAGTATTAACTTAGAAAACATGGTCACACCAACGTTGAAGAAGTTAAAAATATATTTTTGATATCCAGAATAAAGAGTATACATTTTTCTTAATTTTTATTTGTTTCTGCCCTTTATTTTGGAAAAAATCTCAACAACTCTTCTAAGATTCTTCCCTGTCAGGTTTTGTTCTCCCCTTCCCCTATAGGAATAAACTACTGACTGCCTACCTGAACACAGGTTTCACAGAAATTTTAATTAGGCTATCCTTATTCACCTCTGTTCATGCTGTCTGTTCAAACAGAGATCACAGTCAGTTGCTTAAATGTCTTTTTAAAGAAATATTTTTACAAAAAGGACCTTTGAAGTCCTTTGGGAAGAATTAAACTAAATTGTGTGAATGCTATTGTTGTAGATCTATAATTATGCTACTTAATATCATTCACTAAAAAATACACAGTTGACGTGGTCTTAAGTTCACTGTTTCATTTTTTGAAATTGTCTAATAAATCTGCTTTCTGACAGCAAGACAACATTTAAATAATGTAGAATGAGTCATGTGAAATGACTTTAAATTATATCCTTATTCTTGCCTTGCCTTTGTTAGGGATTTCTATTTCAGTATTAATAATAGCTTATTAAAATCTAGTAAATTGATCTTAGGAAGAAAAATTCTCGTACAACTATATGGGAAAAATGTTTTTATTTGTAATTAGTGGTGATAATATAGTTATCCTTATTTCCCCTAAATAATAACTTTAGGATAATCCTGACCAAAATTTTTTTTGTTTTTTAAATGGACTGATTCAATGTAATTAAAATGTTATTTTAAAACAAACTTGAGATTTAATCTGTTTTGAGTTTTTGAGAGTTAGAAATCCCAATACTGTCTAGTTTTCCATATCATGTAATTTAATAAAAGGAGAAGTCAGGTTGGATCTTGTCCATTTTAGTAGGAGAAATACTTTATAATACTTGATATTATCCTGTGCATGGATTTGGGCAATTGCTCTTTCTATTTTAAGAAGAAAGATCCAGAACAAAAATATCTAATGCTTATAAAAAAGATTATTTAGTTAACGATTTTAAGAATAAGCCAGGCTTTGCCCTTGCTTTTATTTAAATTTAACTGCAAACAATGTAAGCAATTACCTGTTATCTTTCTTCTGTCCTTTTTTTTTTCTTTCAGTAAGTCTTGTCTCATTTGGTATTGTTTCTTTTTTCAACTGTGTGTTCTTTGTATGAGCCTTGCTCAGTCTGCATGACATTAGTGTTTTACCCTGCTTTGTATTGATGGCTTCTTACATTTGAGTGTTTGTAACTGGCGACTCTCTTTAATAATAATTCACATCAAATTGGATGATGTTATTTCTACAACATAATTAGAAATCTTTTCAAAATTTCCTTCCATGATTTTTAGTTTATGGAACATTTACAACATAAAATATTTGTTTTCCTTTTTGTTCTTGTTTATGTAGAAGTGGTACACCATCCCCCAAGCGGACATCTGTAGGCTCCAGACCACCAGCAGTAAGAGGCAGCAGAGATCGTTTTACGGGGGAATCATACACAGTGCTGGGTAGGATAAAACATAATAGTTCTTTATTCTCTCAGATTAAAGGCATCACAATCACACCGATGCACTTACCACTCACTTAGAGCTAGAGTAGCTGCCTGTGTATTGAATGATTCTTTGCAAAAGTTTCTCCCAGTTAAAGCCTAATTATTAATTTGTCATGGTGGAGGGAAGGGGGCATTGTTCAAATTGTCTTATGATTGACACTTTTAAAACTCTACTTCAGCTTACATAGTGTTCTCACATGTATGTATAACCCTGGAGGGGGGATAGTAAGGAAGAAAATTTCTGAAGCATTTTATATTTAGAAAAATAATTAAAAGTACTCTGCATTGAGTGTGTGTTATCATGATTATTCTCATAGAAAGAGTTCTTGAATCAAAGTTTTTGTGCCATTTTTGGGTTAAGTGATAGGTAAAACTCATGTAACTCATAGGGAGGAGGTAAGAGTTGACTCTACTTTTCTAATCTGTTGTAGGAGACACTGCTATTGAAAGTGGACAACATTATTGGGAGGTCAAAGCCCAGAAGGACTGTAAATCCTACAGCGTGGGAGTAGCATACAAAACTTTGGGGAAATTTGACCAGTTGGGAAAGACAAACACTAGTTGGTGTGTCCATGTCAACAACTGGCTACAAAACACATTCGCAGCAAAGCATAATAATAAAGTCAAAGCTTTGGATGTTACTGTTCCTGAGAAAATAGGTGTATTTTGTGATTTTGATGGGGGTAAGTTCGCTTATTTTCTTACAGGTTATGTCATCGTAGTTGCTTATATTTCAGTACTTTTCATTGGTAAGCACCTATACAGAATTTCCATTAGTATTGTGGGAAGGACATTTTTACCAACTAGGCTTTGATCACAAACATAATCTCAGTTCTAGAATTGACTGGAAGGGCATGTGATATCTGCCTGGAGCCCTAGAAAAGCACCCCTTAGATAATATATTAAGCAAGTCTGAAAGATTTTGCTGATTTTAGTCTTCCTCACTAAAGTTTCTTCTGTCCATTTAAATGCCTTCCTTACCATGTTTTATTACCTACCTGTAAAGAGTGGTGAAGTCAGAATTTTTGAGTTGGAGTAGATCTTAGAAATTACCCAGTCCATTTGCCACACAGTATAAAAATCCTTATTACGATAACTCTGCAGGTAGTTGCCACTTTGTTTTATAAAGCAGTATGTTTGTTTCACTATGGGACAGCTCTTGGTTAGATGGTTTTTCTTCAACTGACTCACTTTGTCTCCCTGTAACTTCTGAGATGGTTACTCTTAAATCTTGCCATCTGGCCTGGGCGCAGTGGCTCACGCCTGTAATCCTAGCACTCTGGGAGGCCGAGGCAGGTGGATTGTTTGAGGTCAGGAGTTCGAGACCAGCCTGAGCAAGAGCGAGACCCCACCTCTACTAAAAATAGAAAGAAATTAGCCAAACAACTAAAAATAGAAAAAATTAGTCGGGCGTGGTGGCGCGTGCCTTGTAGTCCCAGCTACCCGAGAGGCTGAGACAGAAGGATCACTTGAGCCCAGGAGTTTGAGGTTGCTATGAGCTAGGCTGACGCCATGGCACTCTATTCCAGGCAAGAGAGTTAAGACTCTGTCTGAAAAAAAAAAAAAAAAAAGACATTAAAAAAAAAAATTCTTGCCATCTGAATAAACACAGAATTATGTTCCCTAATGCATGCTCACAAGGTAATCCTTATTTGTTAAAAACTACAGGTACTCACATTGCTATTCTTGCCTGTTTTTCCAGTCCATACATTCTGTGTTGTTAGCTGCTTCCCTTATAATTTAATTTTTACAAACCTTTATAACTTCCTATGGTTGTCTACTGTGTCAGTGTATTTCTTAAAGGTTGGTTCTCAGAGTAGAACATACGACCTCCGACCAACAAAGGACAGTGATTTGTCAACACTGTTTCTGTTAATATGAATTAACAAGACTGTTGACTTATATTGAATTTGTAGCCACCTGGTCCACTAGATCTTTTTTCATGGAATTATGTCAAATCGTCTTTTTCTTCCTCCGATAGGCAATTTAGGGTCTTTTTATTGTCCTATAACTCAGATGAAGACTAGTTATCCTCTTTTTAGTTTCATCTTAATAGATTTGGCCAAGCTTCCCCTCCTGTTAAAATCATCTAAAAATTAACTTGATATTTATCTTTTGAAAAATTTATTTAAGCTTTTTGAGTTAGTTATTTGATAAGTATTCTTTATGGTCATCTAATTTATAAAATTCTGAAGGTGACATAGTATTGAACTACAGTAACCCTGGATCTATGGTCTCCAGCCCCAGGCCACAGCCCAGCACCGGTCCATGGCCTGTTAGGAAATGGGCTGGGCATCACCACCTGAACTGTGCATCACCCCCCCAACCTCCAATCCCCACCCTTCCCCCACCCCAGTCCATGGAAGAACTATATTCCATGAAACCATTCCCTGGTGCCAAAAAGGTTGGGGACCGCAGCCCTAGATGTTTCTCTCCAAGTTAACACTTTAATAATGCCAAATTTTATCATTTTAAGTAACATTGTGTCCAGATAATTGCAGGAGCTATCAATTTAGTTACTCTAAAAAGGAGAAAAGTTAATTTGGCTTGCATTTTTTAACTTATTCACTTTGAATCAGATAAACCATTTTCCTTAGGATAAATGGCAAGTTTATTAGCTCACTCTTTTTTCTTTTTTGACTACCAAGACATTTCCTTATCTTCTCTCTCCTTTCCCGTAATCTGTGATTCCACAAAGAAAGTAGTGAGAAGTAATTGTTCGCCTAGAGCATAGGGTGCAGCAAGGGGAAGTTGTAATGTATTATAGAATAGGATCAGATCCTTAGAGCCTTGAAAAATAATAATAGACTGGTCTTTATTTAGTAGTGGGGAAGGGTGGTTCTGCACATTGTAGGAAATATTAGAGAGTGAATGGTTAAAGATGGAAGAGGTTACAAGTACAGACAGCGTAAGACCTTTCAGGAGGCAGTCTTCAAGCAATGTAGGGCAGGACCACGTCTGTTTTGTTAACTATTAAATCCTTATTGCCTGGCAAGTGCTTTTTATATAGAAAGCCCTTAATAACTTTGTTGAGTGACTGGTAACAAAGACCTGAGCTATGGAGAATCAAGAAGAGTGGATTTGATGGTTTGAAAATAGAATTCATAGTACTTAGTAACTAAATATGGTTTGTTGGTGAGAGATAAGAGTTGAGGATGACTTTGAGGTTCCAGTCAGTGTGATTGTGAGGATGATAGTCCTGGGGGAAAATGAGATGGCAGCAGGACTACCGTGTGGTATAGTTAGCAAGGATTTCGAAATTTAGTGCTGGAACTCAGAAGAATAGTAGAGCTGAAATATTTGAGACATCACAGAGTGGCTACTGAAGATTCCACACAACAGCACATTTAAGCATTACTGTTCTGCTGTTGACTAACTTTATGATTGTACATGGGTTGCCTAATATTTTGAGGTAATGTATGTAAAGCACCTGGTGTTTAATAGTGTGCATTAATGTTAGTTTCTTTTCCTCTTTGGTTGCAGATGATTTATTTAAGGGAGCATTGTAGAGAGAAAAGAGTCTGGACAAAGCAGCTGCATTTAGAATAGGAGTAAAAGGAGGAGATAGAAGATACCGTCAAGGTTAGGATACAAACCAAGAGAAGAGTTTCAAGAAGTGATCACAGTTGTAAGGAGGTCATCAGGTTGGACAATTTAGGAGATCAGACAGAGTTATTTTAGGGCATGATCCTGTTGAAAGACATACTGTGAGGGGATTTTAAAAATTAACAAAGCATAAGCAGTGATGACTATACTGATATTTCAGAGACTGGAGTATGAGTATGGCTTCAGGTAGTTAGAAGACAAGATTTAGGAGAGTAACCTTAAACGGTGATATGATTTGGGTAGAGAGGCTACTTATAGTAAAAATAAGGAGGAAGAAATGGCTTTAGTTTTTACTGGCCTAATGAAACTATTTGTTAAATAATAATAATGAAATAGTTTATAGTTGAATAAGTAGAGTAGAGCCAGATTATGGAGGTCTTGAAAACCAGGGGAAGAAAACTGGATTTAGGCTTTTCCTTAAGCATGTTTACTACTGATTTTCAAGTGAGTATAATTAAATCCACTCCTTATAGTTTATAACAGAAAAATTAATGCCAAAGTACCCATGAAGTTATTTTTTGCATGATTATATGTTAGACTTAATCAGATGTGGTTTTTTGGTATAATAAATTGGGCTTTTTTTCCCTTTCTTTTTAGGTCAGCTTTCTTTCTATGATGCAAACTCAAAACAGTTGCTGTATTCCTTTAAGACAAAATTTACTCAACCAGTACTACCTGGTTTCATGGTTAGTACCTAATTCATGTTTTAATTGGTTTGACAACTTTGGGGGGAATAATCTATGTTGTACGTTTGGGGAAGCAGAACATCTTATTTTTTCTTCATATTCCTCTCCCTTTCCCCAATTCACCCTCTCTCAAATCTGTGATTGTCTCTATCTTTTTGGCATATTTTATTGAAGTCATTGTTAATACATAAAAGTACACAAATCATAAGCATGTAGTTTGACACATTTTCATAGGACTGCACTTGATTTTGTACCCAGCACCTTCACCAAGAAGTGGATATTGCCAGAACCTCAGCAGGCCCCTTGTGCCCATTCCCAGTCCCTGATGGCCCTCTGCTAAGGTTAACAATTATCTTGAGCTTTATTACCATAAATTCATTTTGCCTCCATTTCAATTTCATATAAATGGGATCATACAATATCTTTTTGGTTTGAAATTATGTTTGTGAGATTTATCCATATTCTATTTGGTTGTAGTTTATTCGTTCTTATAGCTATATAGTTGTACATTGTATGACTATATTACAATTTATTTATCCATTCTAATTTAGTTGGATACATGTGTGGTTTCCATTTGGCGACTTTCACAAATAGAACTGCTATGAATATTCTTGTTCATGTCTTTTGATAAATGTATATACATTATTTCCATTGAGTATATATTAATACCTAGGATTGGGTTGCTAGATCATATGGTAGGTATATAATCAACTGTAGTAGATACTGTCAGTTTTCCAAAGTGGTTGCTTATACTAATTTACAACCAGCAATATCTGAGAGTTTGAGTTCCTCCATATCCTTGGCAACACTTGGTATTGTCTTTTTATTTTAGTCCCTCTAGTGGGTATGATATATTACATTGTGGTTTTAACTTGCATTTCCTTGATGACTAGTGCTATTGAGCACCTTTTCTTCTTTGTTGACTATTTGGGTATGTTCTTTTGTGAAGTGGCTATTCTGGTCTTTTGCTTTCATCTCTATTGGGTTGTCTTTCTATTTCTTTTTGATTGATTTGTAGTTCTTTATACAGTCCTTTGCCAGATACATTTAGTGCAAATATCTTCTCCACTCTGGCTTTTCCTTTCCTTCTCTTACTGGTATCCTTTGATGAACAAAATTTGTTAACTTTAATTTTGCTCGGTTTATCAATTTTTTCCTTTATAGTTGGCGCTTTTTGTGTTCTGTTTAAGAAATTGTTATTTATCTCCAAAGTCATGAAAACATTTTTGTGTTTACTTTTAAAAGCTTTACCATGTACATTTAGATGTAGACTTCATTTACAATGCAAGTACGTTGTAGAATTGATGTGTTTGGAATGAAGAAAGGTCAAGATACATTCTTTAATTTCACATTGATATCCAGTTATTCCATTTATTTGTCCATTTATTGAAAAGATTATAACACAGTGTCATCTTTGTACAATATTAGATAACTGTCTTTGTATATACATAATTTCAGGTCTGCCCAGTTTCAGGCTGATTTATATAACAAAACTCATGTTTCTTTTTATAAAATGAAAAATGGTTTGAATTTATTTTTTAAGCAAATGCTATTGCTTCTTCCAACTCCTCATCCCTCTGAATTTCTCCATAAGGTTAGGCTACTGTGAGGAGTCTCGGTCTAGTTAAGGTCACCATTATTCTGTTTAGAACTTTTCTTAATTTGAGGGCTATTTCTACAAATCAGGGTGGTATTTTCAAGTGCAGACTTGGAATATTTATGTGTTTTCTTCCATCATCACTCCTAACTGTAACCCCTCAACTATGAGGAGCAAGTACTCAGAGTATGTGTGGGTTTCAAATACAGTGCTTTTAAATCTCACAATCAATAATGATTGTTTACCCTAGATACCCTAAAATCTTAAGTTTAAAACAATGCTGATAACCGAGACTCCTACTTTTTCACTAAAAAGTAGAAGTGATTAGTGAATAAAGTTACTATGCATGGAAAAATACTTAAAGATATTAGAAGGATTTTTTTTTTCCTACTTTGCTATAAATCTCTGCTATATTGTATATTTGTGGCTGTTTTTCCAAATTGGTCAGTCAGGGACAAGTTGTTTACCATATGGAACTCAGAAAAGTTATTTTTTCCCCTAAGTCTTAGATATGCTTTTTTTTTTTTTTTTTTTTTTGAGGCAAAGTCTCGCTTTGTTGCCCTGGTTAAAGTGAGTGCTGTGGAGTCAGCCTAGCTCACAGCAACCTCAAACTTCTGGGCTCAAGCAATCCTTCTGCCGCAGCCACCCTAGTAGCTGGGACTACAGGCATGCGCCACCATGCCTGGCTAATTTTTTCTATATATATATGTATTTTTAGTTGTCCAGATCATTTCTTTCTATTTTTTTTTTCGTAGAGACGGGGTCTTGCTCTTGCTCAGGCTGGTCTCGAACTCCTGACCTTGAGCGATCCACCCACCTTGGCCTCCCAGAGTGCTAGGATTACAGGCGTGAGCCACCGCGCCCGGCCTTAGATATGCTTTTATAAAGAAATAGATTTCATTTTTAATTTGAATCTATCTCATGTAGATAAGTACTGAGTTTATTCTTCGTTTTTTCATTCCAAATAATGAAACTAATTATATTAGTAAATGTTATAAGATACTTTAGAAATTGTTTTAAACTGGTTACATTTTTTTTTTCCTTCACTGAAGGCCTGCTTTTATTGACTAAGTAAATGACTATTAAATGTTTTATGTACAAGATTAACTTTTTAAGTCAGTTTTACTGAAGTATAATTTACAGTGTTATGCAGTTCCATAGTTTTGACAAATGCATATAATTGTATAACCATAATCAAGATATATTAGGTTGGTGCAAAAGTAATTGCAGTTTTGGACTGGATTTTAAATCATTATAACTAGGCTCAAACACATCTTTATTAATCAAAATAGGAACCATTACAATCAACACAACTGTTGCCGATGAGAAATAAGTTTGTTTATTCCTGTAGCATAAAAATCTGTGCTTCGGGATTCGACGAACTCTTGAAAAGAATTCTCTGCATCTTGCTGGTTGTGGAAGCATTTTCCCTGCAAAAAGTTGTCAAGATGATGTTTGAAGAAGTGGTAGTCGATTGGTGAGAGATCAGGTGGATATGGCAGATGAAGCAAAACTTCGTAGCCCAATTCATTCAACTCTTGAAGCATTGGTTGTGTGACGTGTGGTCGGGTGTTGTCGTTGAGAATTGGGCCCTTTTGTTGACCAATGCTGGCTGCAGGCATTGCAGTTTTCGATGCATCTCATTGATTTTTCTGGGCATTCTTCTCAGATGTAATAGTTTTGCAGGGATTCAGAAAGTTGTAGTGGATCAAACTGGCAGCAGACTACCAGGTGACCATGATCTTTTTTCAGTGCAAGTTTGGCTTTGGGAAGTGCTTTGGAGCTTCCTAGCGGTCCATTCCACTGAGCTGGTCATCACTGGTTGTCGTATGAAATCCACTTTTCGTTGTACATCACAATCTGATTGAAAAATGGTTCGTTGTTGCATAAGAGAAGACGGCACTTCAAAATGATGATTTTTTTGATTTTCAGTAAGCTCATGAGGCACCCGCTTATCAACCTTTTTCACTTTTCCAGTTTGCTTCAAATGCCAAACAACCATAGAATGGTCAACCTTGAGTTCTTCAGCAACTTCTTGTGGCCTTGTAAGAGGATCAGCTTTGATGATTGCTCTCAGTTGGTAGTTGTCAACTTCCAATGGTCAGCCACTGTGCTTCTCATCTTTAAGGCTCTTGTCTCCTTTGCAAAACTTCTTGAACCACCACTGCACTGTACGTTCGTTAGCAGTTCCAAATGCATTGTCGATGTTGCAAGTTATCTCCTGCTTTACAACTTATTTTGAACTTGAATAAGAACATTGCTCAAATTTGCTTTTTGTCTAACATCATTTCCATAGTCTAAAATAAATATAAAATGAACAGCAAGTAATAAGTCATTAGCAAAAAATAAACCCAGAAATGTGCATTAAAATGATGTATAACATAACATTTACTTAAGAATGTATTCCAATATCAAAGGGCAAATTTCAACAATGCTAAAACTGCAATTACTTTTGCACGGATCTAATAGAAAAAGATTACTCTTTATCAGGACACATTATTTCCATCTGCTGGAAAATTGTTATATTCATTGGGTTGGAACCAGATTCTATACCATTATCCCCCTTAAAGTTGTGGTAATAAACATACAAATCACAGTATCCATGATGCAATGAGTATCTGTTAGACGTGATGACATTGTGCATTGTACAGACAAATACACAGGCCTGATTGTCATGTTTGAGAGGGAGATTTCTGCACCTTGTCATATATACAAATGTGACCCACAATGTCCTTTTGCTACTGAGAAACAGCTTGAAAATTTGCCTACAAATGATTTTTAAATGTCAGCATTTCTACTTATCCTAACGAGTCAACTGATAATAAGGTAACAATCTGCTTTACAGATGTATAAGATAGCTCATGTCTGAGGATCACAAAATTTAAAGACTGGCTTTCTGAGTTGGAATTGTGTGCAAAGAATACAATTGCTCTTCCCTACAGAGCCAGAAAACCATCAGCAATGTGTACATGAGTGTGCACGCGTATGTATATAAATTTATAGCTTTTTTTCCATTGCATGTTTCCTTGAAACAATGTTTTGGCATCTGTATACTTTAATATATCAGTATCTTTTTGTTTTGAGTATTCTTTCCCATTACTGAATGCCCTTATTGGATATATTAGTTCTTGGAAACTCTGCATGCCACTTAGTATCTAAAAGGTTAAGACAATGGCTGCCTGCGAACTAGGAGACCATAAAGCAAAACATGAGCTGGGCACTTGCAACTTTGCTCTGAAGTGCAATACTGATTACCCATTGCAGTTCTGAATCCAACAATACAACTTCTACCTATCAACTAAAGAAACAGTATTTTATTAAAATGAGGGTTGGTATTTTTATAAAAAGTAATCTCAAGCTTATAGAGCTATTATATTTACTAAATTCTCCTTTATTTTGACCCAAAGAGGTTTGAGTGCATAGTTTACAACAGTTTGTTTAACACACTGTGCTGGAACTGATTATTAGCCATCATTTTTAGAAGGGTCTAATACATGCTACTGTGAAACCTTTTTTTCCCCACATCCAAAGAATAATATTCTTGTTCTATTAATCATACGTTTCCCAACCGGATAAAGCATTGTGCTACCTCTAAACAATTTAATATAACAAATTTCTAACTTGCTTGCCCCTCAAATTATTTTTTTTAAAATTGCATTCTTATGTTCCATTTTTAAAATTTCCTTAATTATATTTATTGGCACGATCTTTCTCCTTTGATTATAAACTCTCTGAGAACTGTAAGACCTCTGTAGTTGAACTCTTAGTCCAGATATTAAGTAGCTAAAGTTTATTTAGGGATTTTATTGTGCCCTTTAATATGCTATATACTTTACAAAGTTTGTCTCATTTGATCCACACAGCATTTTAGTTTGGGTAAATTAATTATTCCCCGTTTGTAGATAAGAAGTTAAAATACAAATGTTAAGTTGTACAATTTTTGGAAAGATGAGGAAAGTATAACAATTTGTAGAGCTAGTATTTGAACCCAGGAAGCCTAATTCCAGACCTGGTCTCTTAACCACAAAGCTAAACTATACTAGACTGCCTCTGCCTGAGAGCTTTTGTGCATGGTCTTCTGAGGGAAAGTGATACGGCAATTCCAAATGACACGGAAAATAATGAATCAATGCTTCCCAGCTGCCCTCTACGATTTGCTCCACCTGTTTTCAGGCCTTTCTTTTGTCCATCAGCACTTCTCACTCTCCCATCTGCACAGAGAGCAGCCTCCCTAGGGGACTGTGTAGAGTTGCTATCTGACACCACCAAAATTCACTCCTGGTTTTGCATTCTCCCTGACAACTCTATTCATCTTCAGACTCACAACTCTCTTCTGGTTTGGTTTTGAAAGTGAGGCTCAAAATTTCTGTGCTCCTCTGAGGCTGTGGATCCCTCATATCCCCCACATTCATACAAATGCCTCCTTTTGCATGACAGAGATGCCCAAGTTCATTATCCACAGGCTGCCGCTGAGTGAGATTCCATCCTTTCTAAAGACCTTCTTGACTAAAGTAGTCCTGCTCTTTACCTTTGTCATCTCGAAGCCACTCTCTGAGACAGAGGAGGCACCCAGCATGTTCTATTTCCATAACATTTACATATTATTAATACAAACAGGCCAGTGTCTCAAGGATGACATTGAAGAAAAGTTTGTTCACATAACTCTACAAGAAGATAATCTAGCCAATGTTCTCTTGAAACAATTTTCTTTTTTCTCAACTGAGAGAAGTGATTTTTATGTATCGGTTTTGAAAGATTCTTATGTTCTACTATTTTTTAAATTTTCTATTGTCAGACTGGCACTGTGAAATGACATCAATATTGCCAGATTCCACCAAGAATCATTAGAGCCACAATAAAATACCATGTCTCTTGAGACTATTTATTATAGTATAAAAAGGAATCAAGCATAACTTTAATGAGATTTCTCAGACTGTCTCTTTGCCTGAAAGAAACACGTTCCCTATGTCTAGTTAATCAGATGCAGAGCTCTTTCTCACCTTCTCTCATTATCTGCCTGGTGACCAGTTATCCAGTCTAAAAAGATAACCAAAGAACACTCCCTGCCTCTCTCAGATGATATGTAATTTGTTGTGATGCAATGTGCTGATCTGTGATTATTTCTTTGGTTTTTCTTCAAAATTGACTTCAAATTTTTCCCTTATCTCTTACTGTGATTACATTTACTCTGAGACTTCTGGCTTCATCCTTGATTATAACTCTGACAAATTACTAATTACAAACTCCTTTAGGCCTCTGATCCTTATTTCCGGCTTTCTTTCCCAGTGCTGTGCTCTGGCAATAGCTAATTCAAACTTTTAAAAAAACAGTAAAGAAATTAAACTTTGGCTATTACTTTCTCAATATATTTTTCCTCCCACATAAAAACAAATATAGAGTAACTCAAAAATGACAGCAAATTGAAATGAAATATAGTGATGAATTGAGAACTCTGGGATGACTTTTTAAAATACCCAGATTTATTAAATTTACTACTAAAAGTGAACAGGAAGTTCCCAAGGTAAGAATAAATTGTATTCTAATTATTCTTTTGCAGGTTAGTTGCTTGGAATTTTAAATGTACTTACAGTAACTACCTCATTCAGGGAAACTGTCTTGGTGAATGGAGATTTTAAAATCAAAGTCAGGAAAGATGTTATCAGGGAGATGAAGGAATACAGCCAGGAAAGGAGAGGTTGAGTTACCGACACCTTGACAAGACTAGAGGCATCAATGATCTCAAATGGTGGCTAGTGGTTCTCAAGGTGTAGTTAAGTGATAACATGCATTAGCATCACCCTAAGTGTTTATAAAAAGTGCACAACCCACCTCTGATCTATTGTGTCAAAGTCGCTGAGAGTGGAACACAGGAATCTGCATTTCAAGATAGTCTTCAGGTGATTGTGCTACCAAATTAGAATAATTATTTTCATAACTATGAATTTACAGATAATAAATACGGAGCCTTATAAAACTAAAATAAAAGATACAAACCAGAGCTTTTACTTTTGTACTTTAAAAATTCTTCTTATCTAGTTGCCTGATTTGTACTAGGCATGCCTTGTTTTCTTTTAACTGCTGGGCTAACGGGCCCAGTTCTTTATTTTATATCTTTTCTATACGCTGTTACTGTCAGAGAAAAGGCTAATTTGAGTCTCATTTGAAATGTCTGCCTCCATCTGGGTCACAAAAGTTAGGCATAACCTTTAAGTACTTCATATTTTCTTAAAAGTATGTCAGCATCATGCATATATGTTTATGACCAATGGATTTATATAGACATATATCAACTTTAAGGCTGGACATAAAATTGCATGCACTTTCTTCACATCTTATGAAGTTGAAAAGTAAATATTTACAAATATAAGTCATTTTCCATATTCCTACATATATGTGCATACAGACATGAAAAAATGGTATGGTTTTCTTCCTAAAATAAAGAAAAAAGATAAGAAAATTGAAGGGAATACTCAACTGAATGAGAGGAAAGAAAATAAATTTCTAGGAATGTACTGTTCCCAACTCAATGTTCTCAGCCAGTACTTGAGCATCACAATGACTGTTAGAATAGAAACACTTCAGGCAAGGCCTGAAGTCAGTGTTCAGCTGGTAAGAGGAGTGGTAAGAGGAGTGGTAGTTAACAATATCTGCAGAATAACAGTAATAAGCAAGCAAAGCAATGCAATCTGCACTTTTTACTGGATGGGGCATCAAATATTTAGATCATGTCTTCTTTTCAAAATTTTACACTTATTTTGAATTACAGATAATTACATAATTACAAGATTGCTGTATATGCTTTATGAAAGGAAAACTGTTTAGACAGAACTCCTCCCAGATTTAATGTAAAATAGAGCAAAACTAGTTTGAGCCCATTTTTCTTTCAAACCTACCTCTCAAGAAAGTATTCAAAAAGTCAAGTAAAAACTGTCTGTGTCAGTGCAACACATATTTTTGTAGACCTCTGTCCGTTGTTGCTGTCTGCCACTTCCAGGTACTATATTACAGAACCAGGTCCATATTTAAATCCTAAGTATCCCATGTGCTATATGTCTCATGTCCATTTTTATGTCTGCAGTATCCATCTCTCTTGTAATCCATAATATTCCCAAATTAAACAAATAAATAGAAGCATCAAAACGGAGTATACAAAGTTTGATCTTAATAGATATTATAGTACACAGGATTCTATTTTCTACTTCATATTCAAAGATTTATGTATTATAATATCAATTATCTCGGATTTCAGTGTGGACAATACTCAAAACTAAACAGCAGTTTCCTACTCCTAACTAAAAATACGGCAAGCTACCCCAAGAATAGAATTATTAACTTAACTGTCGTGTCGTTCAATGAATGAAATATCTAATGAGGGAAAGCCTCTCTTAATTATATTATAAATAAACGTTTAACATTTCAGAGTTTTAAATGATGCAACAGGGAAACATTTATGTAGATAAAATCTGTTTTTACTATTGATTGGATCAGTAGTTTCTAAGGTTGCCAGGCAACAGAATAGTAAACTTCTAGAAAAATCAAATTTAATTGGATTAATTCATTGATAAAAACAAACCAACTCGAGACAAATAAAAATTGGAAAATAATCTATTTTTATTGCTCATGTCATAGACTGAACCAAATTTTTGTTTAAATTATTTAATTTGTGTTTCTATTATGAAAAATGAAAACAAAAGACAAAAAACAATCATTCTAATAATTTTTCATTTGAGATGGGAAATGAATATTAAGTGACTAATACCCAATAGTGACCAATGAAGAATTTAGTTATCTTAGTAGACATTTCTATTTCCTTGTAACATTTTGCTTCTTTAGACACATACTATAATTGCATTTAATAATGCAAAAATAAAAACAGCCATGATTTATTATTTTTACCAGGCTATCATAAGCAACTGTTGGATAAAGACACCAATGTGGACTGAGAATTGGCATGATCTTCCAAATTTACTAATGTTAGAGAAGATTAATACTTGATAATGCAGTTTTGATAATGATCAACCACTGAAAATGATGTTAGATTAAAGGCAAACAATTTTCAGCAGGTTTAGTCCATGGTTTATAGAGATACTTTTAAGAATGGAGTTGGATTTAACTAAAAGCAAAGATGCTGTTTTCATTCTTGTTTTAATCTGGAGTTAAAATGTAGGTTTTAAACACTAACTACCTAAGTAATGTTTATATGTTTGCATATATGTGTGTGTGGGGGGGTTATAGTCCTGACATGTTTATTTCATAGTTTTTCATTTGTCTTAACTATTAAGTTATTCTTAAATTACTTGAAGCCAGTAGTTCTAAACTTAGGGTGATTTTGCCCCGAGGGAACATTTGGCAATGTCTAAAGACAAAGGGGGTACCCCCACTAGTGGGTGAATACAGGGATGCTGCTAACCATTCTGTAACACACAGGACAGGGCTCCATGGCAAAGAACTATGAGGCTCCAAATGTCAACCATGCCAAGCTTCAGAAATCCTGTCCTAAACCTTTAAATTTGACCCTACTCTCAAATAAATTTCTTAGTTCAGAAAAAAGCACTTTTTAGTGGAACATAGAATGCCTCTTCTTCCCAGGATTTCTGGGTGGATAATGCATTATACTAGCTAATGTGAATCCAGAATAAGACAAGGGCAGGTCATCATTTCAAGATAAAAAGACTAAGATGAAACTTCAATAGCCTTAAGTGTTTTATTACTTTTTTCTCTCTCTCTCTGTGACAATAAACATCATATTTATGATTACTTTCTGTTTTGTTAGATTTGAAGATAGAATTCTAATGAACCATCAAATATCATAAAAAGGGAGTGAGAACAAGCACCTGGCTCAAAGGTCCACTGCCTGCTCATATAAGGTTCTAAATTCACTCTGGCAGTCTATATAAAACAAATGAGCTGTAGAGAAATGCTTTTTCTGGCAGTGCACCTATGACTTAAATTATTTCTCACCAGGAAAAAAATATAAACCAAACATACACACATACCACTCCCCTCCAAAACAGCAAAACTCTCTTTCTATTCTGTTGGCTAAAATGGCAGAGCAGAGACACATTTCAATGTACACAGGTAATATATTTCAGTACTAAATTATTGCAAGTAAATAAATCCAGAGAACAGAAAATGAAATATACAAGATTTCAACATGCCCCAATGTTAACAGATAACAACTGGCTGGAAGACCAGCCTTTTAATATGAACCAAGACCAGTTCTTTGGCTACAATACACTTATGTATATACGTAAAAATGAACTTCAATGTGAAGAATGTGTTGGAAGGTACTCTACTCTTTTTACTATCTCCACTTGGCTGTTGGAGTGAAGTGGTGTTACACTATTCTTATTAACTTTTAAAAGGCATAATTTTAAACTTTTCACAGTTAATAGATCTTTCTTTTATTGTCAATCTTAAATAAAAACTCACAAGGAGAAAGATGCCAAAACGCATTTGCCTCTCTGAATACCTTTATAAAATATTTAGGAGAAAATTTCACCAAACCAGTATTTATACATTTGTATTTTAAATTTTTATACTTCATTATATTTCAAAGAACTATTTTATAAGCCACTTTATGGCTTACAAAGATGAACACAAATAGCAATGAAAAAATAAATTTAAACATAATGAAATTAAGCAGGAATATAAGAAAAAGGGAAAAAAGAGAATAATTAGATGAAAACAGGAAAAGGGTATACAACTTACAGTCCTAGAGATGTCAGAGGTGGCTCACATAATTGATTCATATTCAGTTAAACATATTTTTAAAAGTTTGCTGAAGCCAGGGAGTGGGAGGAGAGAAAGAGGAAGAGTGTGCTCAAGAGTGAGAAAAGGAGATATTAGATATTAAGTTGTTTTTGGGGAGGTTCAGAAGGAGCATTAGATTCAATTAGACTAACATCCTACACATAGTAAATCTTATTATACCCATAACATATCTACAAGTCACTGGAAATTTTGGAAATATCAAATTATATTTCAATAAATAGCTACAAAATATGAGTTCAAAATGTCCCATATCCAACTAAGATATCACAGTCCCTCACATTAAAAATACTATTTTATTATTAAAATAAAAACATAATGCCCTGAGACCAACTCCCACTTATATAATTATTACTGTAGTGTTTAGACACATGATTTTATTAGTCCAACTACTCTATGGGACAGATGGGATTGTTCTCATTTTATTTATTTATTTATTTATTTTTTAAGACAGAGTCTCACTCTTTTGCCCGGGCTATAGTGAGTGCCGTGGCATCAGCCTAGCTCACAGCAACCTCAAACTCCTGGGCTCAAGCAAACCTTTTGTCTCAGCCTCCAGAGTAGCTGGGACTACAGGCATGCGCCACCATGCCCGGCTAATTTTTTCTCTATATTTTTAGTTGTCCGATTAATTT